>CAIGRB010039583.1:7790-32052 GCA_903798255.1 Fraxinus quadrangulata
ATGTGTGGTTGAAATGAAGAAAGAGAAAAAAAAAATGAGAATGAAAAAAAAAATTGGATGTCAAACAAGGGCTTAGTTTAAAACTCTACAACAATTAAATATTTATTTTATTAATATTCATGATACACAAATAACTCGTTATCAAATTAAATATTTTATTTCATACGCATACGTATAACTGTTTAAAGAGTTCACTTATAATCAAATTTGTTTATTATATAACAAATATTTTTTATTGATTAAAGATAAATGACTTATTTGAACAGTATGAAATGCCACGTGTTTGACTAAGTTTAAAAGTAATTAAAATTTCTCTAATGCATTTTTTCATATATTACTTATTTATACTTGTGAGTTAAAAAATTATTTATTTCGACTATGAAATAAATGTTATTATCAAAATAAGTAATATGCTATATATTTAATTTTATTAGTTAAAAATATATTTGTTAGAACTTTGTCATGAGTATTCAAAAATATATTCTGATCCATATTATTATGAGTGTTATGAATTTAACCTTTTAAACTAAATCTCGTGTGGTATAGAGCATACTTTATGGTATAAATTCATTCGAAAAAAAAATTAAATTTCAGTCCACCCTAATATATTTTTCTGGCTCCGCCCCTGATTGCATGACGCCATCCGCCAGCACTACACCGCCTACACACTCGGAGTAGAGTGATTTACTATCACCATCACTACCGGCAACCACCTCTACCAACACAAATATCTACGCCATCCAACACTACCCCATTTCTTGCCAAGCCCAAGTTCGATCTCACTACCATCACCTATGTAAATACCAATGATATATCATTTCGAATGTACGAACCATTTCATCTGAAAAAATGAACGGTTAGGAATAAAGATATTGGTGCCAAGTATTCTTAGTTTTCAACACCTCGTGTCTCGATTGAAAAAGATTTTTTTTATGGAAAGTACACAATTAGCATAATTGAATGACTACGAGAATTCAATCATTAAATAAGGATTTTTTTTAGGGAAAATGAGTTTTAGAATAATGATTTTGTTGAGAATGTGTCGTTTTGAGTTTACGTGTAAAATATTTTATTGTGAAAATATGTGGTTGAAAATGAATTTGAAAAAAAAAAAAAGAAAGAGTTTTGTTTGAGAGGTTTTCAAACTAGAGCTTAATGTTACTTCTTTTTCTACTATGGTTCATCGTTGTGCTTACTAGCTTTCAATCCAGTCCAATTTATCAATGTGTTTACATATTTAACTTCGAAAAGTAAAATAAATGAATGGGAAAATAAAAGGACATGAGCTTTTTGACGCATAAGCATGCATTTCGATGCTTAGGCTCAACTTCTTAGGCTTATGCAACAGTTAGAATTGACTGCTTTTTCAACATCTTCGACTTTTCCTTCATGCCTCTTGCCTCACGTCTAGGCCCATCTAGACTCGCACTTTTTCGCCTTTTAAAACACTGGTTTTACTGATGTGCACACTCCCAACTGGATATGGATGAATGTGCAGTGCACAGAAAAATGTCCATATTTAAAACGGCATCACAAGAATTTTTCAGTAGCTTTAAAATGTGAACCTTTCATCCTCATTTCTAACTATACCTGGGCAATATACAACATCACATGATGAATCTTTGTAAAAAATTAACCTAATACCAGTCTGGTGGTAAATAATTAAGACGAGAATTTTAAAAGGGAAAACAAGAATAATCAACTAGAGAGTGTTTTATCCTTTTCCCCAACAAGAATCATCGAAATCTGGAGGCCCGGACAGAATGCTCGGTTGAAGAGAAGTCGCGTCTGGAATTATAATACAAATGGGAATAAAGACGGTCCTACAATGGGCATGAATATAATTATTTCCATTATGCATTTTTATCTTTTATCCCAGCCAGAATCATCAAAATCTGTAGGCCCCAACTGAATGCTTGGTTGAAGAGAAGTCTTGTCTGGAATTCTGATACGACTAGGAACCAAGAAAGAACGACAATGGGCATATTCATAAGGAGCCCCATTCTGCATCCATACGCTCTTGACAACTCCATCATTGAATCCCAAATTTTAGCTCTCTTCAGGCAATCCACATGCTTGAGCAACAAGAGGTTCGTAGGAAAATGTAGAGTAATAACTTTAATATGATCACCATTATGTAACAGAACAACAAGAAACTAAGCCTTTTAACCAATAAACTTGGAGTCGATTATCATGAACAGATATTTACTTACTAGGATAAGTGCCCATCCAGTAGGCAAGAAGGCGATGATAGCCGCAAATATATCAGTTAAAACAAGGCCAGCAACCATAAATAATACAGTCATGACTGACAAAAAAAAAACCAAGGAACAACAGTCCTTTCAGAATCCTGAACATGAGCGGAAAATCCATACCAAATTTTCATCTGCCCATGGACACCACCTTTTGTATACAAAGACATAAGACCAACATCAGAGTAAAATTCTGAACAAGTGAGCTAAGTAAACAGGATTAAGTGATGCCTCTTAGACGATACTCCTATGAGCAATTACTCCCAGGGCTCTGTCTCACAATCAAAGCACTCCTCAGGAGTGAAGCGCCCTTTATTTCATTAGAATATACTTTTAAGGGTAAAGAAACTTCTTTTATTATTAGTAAGTTCATCGAAGGCCTTTTCAAATTATTAGTACCCATCAGTTCACAAGGTGTATCGCCATCCCAATTCAAAGTTTTTAATTGGAAGTTCTAACCTTGTTGACTGACAAGAAATGCTAATATGAAGAGACTCCTGACCAATATGTACACCTTCATTGAAACTCAATATGCACACCTTTAAGGCCATGAGAGCAACTACCATGACAAACCAAGAAAGGCCGTAAACCTGTAGAAATGATTTTAAGCAAGAAAAATGAGCATATCAATGAAGAAGACAAAAAACAAAAACGAAAAGAACCTAAAAAGAGATGAAGTAATCTATACCACAATACTCTTGCTTTGATTAGCAATTTTGAGCTGATAGACGATCCCATATTGGTAGATGAAAAGCGAAATATAATGATAACCTCAAGAACCCTACCCCTTATATTAGTGTTTTTCAAGATAGCTTTTCAAGTACAGGATAACTACATCATAGTATGTCTCGAAGTGCTTCTATAAGTATAGTTTAACAGACTCAGTTTACAAGCAAAGCAAAATAAAAATAAAACTTAATAATTACAGAATGGTGTACCTGTGGTGAATCGGCAACTGAAGCTAAAGCACTTAGGGCACCCTCTTGCACCATTTGTTTGGTGTTCAGAAATTTATATAACAAAATTAGTTAATTGGAGAAACATGGTTGTGTGTTCAACACATAGGCATAAACTTCCATGTACATTTTTACAAAAATATTTTATTTTCTTCCTTAGTTGTACCTATAGAAGTAGAAGCAATTTGTTTACCATTCCATCTAAGTAAGGTGTTAAAGTTTCCGGGGTACAATTTTCACTGAAACTAAGAATGGCTGAGGTTCCATGTGCTTGCAAATTAGCAACAACTCAAAAACGAACCAAAATTTAAGAAACAATGATTACTTCAATAAATCTATTATACTCGGTGTGTTAATAACTATATGTTGAAACAGAGTTCAAACCACAGTTTACCTCAATGGCCCAAAAGGAAGCCACGAGATATCCCACTTAAAAATTTGCCAATCTGCAGCATAGATAAACCCAATCAGAGTCAATATGAATAATGAGGTATTTAATGGAATGATCTTGCTAATTGATGGAAGCTATTGAATTAGAGAATTAAACAGACGGTATTAGCATAGAAAGAAAAATAAACTTGAGTTTGAAAGCAAAAGACGAACTAAAATGTAATATGATCAATTCTTCACTTAGGAAATAATTTCTCTGTAAATTTTCATCATGTACTATTAAATCTTATTCTAATCCATGAGCTGTGATAATTTGAATATGGATTGTGTGCAAGGAATTAACCAATTACCTCAACATGTGTGTGGTGTAACCAGAAGACGGCCAATAATATACCAGGGAAGCAGGAATACGAAAACCATCTCCGTACTTTGAATTGTGCAGTAATCCAGTGATTACCATGAAGCACACCAAAACAGCAGCTCACTCTGTGACACGCTACGAATTAGCAATGAATTAACAGGAAAGATCATCTTGTAAGCCATAATTTTAAAACAAAAGAATAAGACATGTCAATAAGTGAAAGATTTCTGCTATTGGGGCAACATACAGAACTGCATTAGATTTATTTGATGGAGCGTCAACTGGGAGAGTGAGATTGTCATGAATAGTATGAGAAAGCATAGAAAGAAATAGTTTATGCAATAGAAATTATAAGTGAACTTAATTAGACTGTAGTGATTAAGCGTATAGCGATCAGACAGTACCACGGTAATCGAAATAAATTAAAACAAAAAAAAAAGGGCTCTCAGGGCAAGGCTGCCAGATGAAAATAGTAACAAACAAAATCCTTTATAAGTGAATCCATAACATCATTCCTAGTATGCATTACATGTCAAAAAAATGAATCCTTTCCCATCTAATCATCCTCATTTGAAGTCAGGATAGCTCCATATAATATCGAGTAGTAGAATCCCTATAGTTTTACTGCCCATTAAAAACAAGAAGCACAAACGGATCTACAATTTCTAATTGAATTTCCAAGTTCCAACATTGAACTAAAACATTAAACAAATAAACAATTTAAAAGGCAGCACTAATCTAAAGATTTGGCAACAATAAAGTAAACAAATTTGCAGGTGTTGGGTAAAATAAATGCCACACATTATGCAAATAATTCCCAATTTCATCAGTAAGGTTACAAAAATCAATCTTTAACTATTTGACAACAAAATATAATCATTTTCACTCTAAAAATCCCACATAAAAATAACTAAATTTGGGGAAATGTGCAGAATTCCACAATTTCATTGTTAAGGTTCTCAAAAATAAATCTTAACAGTAATTAACAGCAAATTACTTAACAGGATCATAAATGAACAAAATTTAGGGAAAGAGTGCCAGGATGTGGATATAATTAGCTATCTCAATGAGCCGAGCCGAGCCCGAGCTGAAAAAAAAAAACTCGGGCTCGACTTGACCTTTTTTGGGCCAGAACCGAGCCGAACAAAGCCTGGTCAAAAAAATAAGGCTCGACCCTAGCTTTGGCCCGAGCAGAGTCAGCTCGTATATTATAAAAAAAATTTAAAAACTGCCTAGCAAGCAGCTAAAAATAATTGCCCACTCGGCAATTATAGCTACCTGCTTGGCAACTTTAAAAAAATTTTATTTTTATTTTTATAATATACGGGTCGGCCCGAGCCTCGGCTCGGTGCAACCGAGCCCGAGCTGCTCGAGCCGGTGAGTTTTTTTGCCATCCCTAGATATAATCCTTAAAAGCAACTGATTAAAAAAATGGATAGGATAAATAGTAGCTCCTATTTCATTAGAGATCGCTATTTATTTCAATTGCCTCATTTCAAAGTAAAGCAGTTAAGCACTGATGCTTAAAATAGACAAGGTATGAGCAAAATGAAAATGGTGGGACTTTTGTTTTTCTTTTATTTCTTTTTTATGGGTTTTTTCATTAGTGCCGACCCCTTGAACCTCTTGAGCCCCAACTGCCACCGCCACATGAACCTCCAGTAGCAGATCCGTAAACACTACCAGTTGGAAAAGAAGGGAAAGAGTTAAGTAAAGCTCCAAAAGGTGTATTAATCGAAATATGCTATAAGAGACATAGGAAACAGATACAGCAAGATCCATAGATTGGACGTGAACAAAATCGTGATGAATTCAACTCGCTTAGAAAAAGCGAAATGCCCATGGAAACACGCAACAATCAATAAAAATGAATGAATTTATGATGATGATGATAGAATTAAGATTAAGCACAATTCATAAGCAATAAAAGTAATAGTCTTTCAACTCACAGCATAGTTTTTGAAACTGGGAAATTTTGAATTATAACGGAAATGCCACACAAATTTATGAATAACAATCAAAATTCAAAAAAGAACAAAAAATAATAAATAAAATCGAACAACCAGAAAATTCAATTCTAGAAGAAAAAAGTTTATGCATCATAAATATGTAAAGAAGCCCATGAAATTAATTGAAAGAGATGGCCATGGAAATAAATTAAAACCCAAAACTCGAAAAATCCCAGAAATTGAAAATCAAACCAACCAAAATTCTAATGAAGCTGGCACACAAATTAATCGACACCAATCAGATTACTGAAAGAAAATCAAAAAGATCAAAAATCCAATTTACTCAATCAAGATTCAGAACACCATAACAAATTAACGTAACTGATATAAACCTACATCAAAAAGTCATAAGGGCTTCCAAAAATTAAACTGAAAAAGAAAATTACGGGCTGCAACGTTCTTCCTCTTCTTCGTCGTTATCCACTTGTGCTTCCTCATCAAAGAAGTTCGATAGCCCTCGATTCTTCTGCCGCTTACCATTGTGACCACCGCCTCCTCCATACTCTTCGTCATCATCTTCCTCCTCTTCGCTCCTCTAACCCAAAAAAAAAATGGGGGGTTAGGCATTGTTTTTACCTAACAGAAGTGCTGACATTGTTTTGTCTCTACAATCAAACAAAGACCATATACTAAAGCGTCAAAAAAAAAAAAAAAAAAAGTTATAACCCAACTTAAATGTTGTGACATATGTTTGAGCATCCAAAAATTTCCGAGTTGATGCATTTTACCTTGTCCTTGGTTGTGCAAATGGAACTGAACCTCTTAGCTGTTATAAAACAAATAAAATATCATAATAGTTATGATATCATTTGTTAAGAAGCAATCAAAGTATCTCTTATTTGGAAAAATATTAATATGTCTGAATTGTTGTTAACAATGTTGAAAATACAAGAATTATGTATTGTTTGAATACCACTTGATGAAACCAACAACCGAAATGAATTATTGAAGTTATATGACAAATCATGAAGTATTAGATCAAACAAAGGAATAATAAAGATAAGAAATATGACATGTGAATTAAGATATTTTATTGACTTAGAAATAATGGAGAATAAAAAAAAATTACAATGAATTCTATAATTCTAGTAATCTATTTTCTCACAATTTGAAATTGTATAGAAGAGTTAAATATTTATAGAGAATATGTAGGAGACGTTCAAATTCTGTTGGCAGAGTTGTTGATGAAGTGGGATATCAAAAAATCGAGTCCAAAACGAAAAAGAAAAGAAAAACGTGAAAAATCGGAACAGGCAAGGTGAGCGTCGGGGCGCCACATCCTCAGGTGTTCTGCCGGGAAAAAATAATATTTTTTTTTTCAAATTGTCTTCTCCATTACAAACTCTTCTTCAAGTTCAATACTAATTTTCAACTCCCACTAAGATTCAAAAATAGGATTTCAACTTGACATAAAACTCCAATAACATTATGAACTGAATTATCTTTGACATGCACTTCAATTAGAATTCTTGAATTACTTCAAACAAAAAATTCGGGTCCAGCCCAAATTCTAACATTATCACTCTTCATTCTTTGAGGTAGCAGCCTTCTTTCTGGCATTTCTAGGAGTCAACCTCTTGCAAATCTTCAACCATCATTTCAAGTGCCAAAATTTCAGTTTGAATTTCCACAGAAGCTTCACTTGCCTTGTCCTTCCCCATCCTCAAAACAGTCTAGCTCAAAAAAAAAAAAAAAAAGGACCAATCCTTGTGTATTAGCATCGCTGGTCAAACCAATTCCAATGTTGGCATTAACTGGAATTCAAAAGGTAGTGGTGGATGCACTTCGTTTCTTGGATTCCTCTTTTCTCTCTTATGCACAAGCTTCGCCTATGAATTTAATAAAAACAAAAAAACATTAGCAATCAGTTCGAGCATTTATGAATTATGAGAACAAAAAAATTTGGATGCCCTTGAGATTTCATTCTATGGCCAGGCCATCTTGTATTATGGGGTCATCTGCACTTGCAAACCAATACTGAAAATAGGTACAAATTAACCAAGTTAGGTCATATTAAATAACATTAACAAAAGACGGTGCTTGAGCTTCAAATCGAAACATACCTAATTGGGTGCATTTGGCCTGTCGTGATACCTTTTGTTGTGTCCACTTGATCTATGAACACTACAAGTTATGAGCACTGTACCCTTCTTCATTCTTGAAGCGAAGCTTGATTGAGTGATGACATCTTCGTTATGTCTCCTTCTCTTCTTCTGTTTTCTCCCCCTTTCGGAACCAAATCAACCTCGTGGTTTAATAGGTGGGCAACATCCTATTGATAGAATTGATAATATTCTCGTAGCAGTTAAGATATGTCATCACTTTATATGCATATTTATCATTCGAAACGGGTAGATAAAACTTAACTCTATATCTAGATAAGATTGTAATTTTTTTATTTGGATTTGCCTAGATTTGAGAAACAAGAACAATGATGTGTTTTAGAACATATCGAATGGGATCTCGTAGATGAATTATTCGTGCCTACTATGATTAAAACCCTACATGATCATGGAACAAGTGATTTAAATTTTGAACGAGTAATGTACCCTTAGTTGCTGTTCAAATTCTTTGAGGTACCAATAGGTAGATCTGATTTGGAATATCGATCTCAGTACTTTGAAAATTGGGATGGAACAATTTTAGATCATATACTTGCAAAAATAGAATTTGTTAATCATTTGGTTGAGACGATCGTCAATTCGAGATTTCTAGTAATCGGACATTATTATTGAATCCCCTTTTTCTTTCGTAATAGTCACTTTGACATGAGAGTGCAAATTCGATTTTTTAAGTGAAATCAACTAGGATTAATAAATAATTTGCTATTGGTTAAAAATTGTTTTCCAAAAAAATAAGGAAAATCAGGCATATTTTTAAAAATTAGAAAATATTTTTTATGGAAAAAATAGCAATCAAAAGAAGGAATTTAGATGAAAATTTGATATTTTTCATAGAAAATACATGCAGTCAAATATTGTAATTGACCCTTCATATTGTTTCCTTAGTTTTGGCTTATACATAGGTCACTTGGGGACCCACCTTTTAAGGATCTATGTTTTTTACTAAAAATGGAAAGGATGTTAGGCTCCTTGGAGAATATTCTCCAATATAGCATTTTTCCAAAACTAGTAAGAAATCGAAGGGAAGTTTTGCACAAAGGACACTTCCAAGGAAGGAGGCTAAAAGCCTAAAAGGAAGAAGGATTACTAGCTTGGTGAGGAAGGTCATTAGAGTTCGCTACAAGGGTAAATCTTAATTTTATTTTATTTATTTTTTTTTTTGTGGATATTCAATAATGAAATTCTATTGTTTTGGGGAGTTTGAAGATCTAATCTTTAAATATTATTTAGTCTCAAAGAATAGCATTTAGTCTCGAATAATTTTTATTTTTATTTTTTCGAAATTTTAAGCCTAAAACCAACAACAATAACATGTTAATTTGAACTTTTTCAATTTGTCTATTGATGCTTTTGTAGCTTTTTGCCTTGTGGTAATTGATTTTTCACTTATTTTTTCTATTCAAGATCTCAACCACCAGTCAATTAATTTATTCTTTTAAGTGAAAATTATATTTGAATGAGATTGTAATCGAACTCAATTAATCTATTATTCTCTCGAATCCACTTCAAAGTGATTAGCTTACAATTCCATTAGATATTGGATATTAAATAAATATTAATGTCAAAGAATATGATATTTAATATATTATAGATAAAATTGTTGGATATTTCACGCTTTAATTGTTGGGTATTGTTTCTCACGAATATATTAATCACAATCAATCAAGAATACTAAAGTTCGACAAAAGTCTAAAAATTATTTGGTGAAACGATAAATCAAATATGAATTATAATTTACTCAGTTATTTTACTTATAAAACACAGTCGAGTTTTTGTCCGTTTACTATTTCGGAGAATAAATAAGAGATAACAAATATGTTTATTCATTTTTTTTTGGGTGACTCATGTGTCCGAACTTCGCTCGAGGAATGGTTACCTTCCCTTTTGGTTCGCCACTCAAGTTAATTCAGATGCGGCTACAGTTTATACATATTTGGACTGAACATTTGGGATGATGTTCTCTTCCTTGTGAACTACCATTTACGACGTGCAAACAGAACCCCGAATGGATGGCATCCCCATGTAATTTTCTATAATCGGTGGGATTAATCCTTGAATCTTGATAAAATAATTATATTTCCGTTCTTGTGGAAAAAAAAAAAAAAACATGATAATTCTTACAAGCATCGCGCAAGCCTCTTTAAAAAGAAGCATCCAGTTGGAGTATTAAGAAGACACAATGAAACCAACATATTGGGAAATTCTAAAAAATTGTCACGACTCTACACTGAAATTTCAGCAACTAGGAATGCGATAGCTATTAATTTATTGTCAAGTTGAACATTTACAAATGATGATTATATTGTAATCACAATTTTTATTTAACATACAATATTTTAATTATAATTAAACTCCTTCATATTTGCTGATTATAGCAATTATTTGCTTCAATTTTTTTCGCCGAATTCTTATCTTCAACCTTCAACTATTAGTATGTCTCGTCCTTGATAATAATTTATATCAAAATATTTCGTTTTTATATTTTGAAATGAGGGAAAAATATTTTTTTGCACTTTTTATTTATTTATTTATTTTAAATATGATTGAAAAATAAGTTGTTTTGCACTATTTCAACATACTTTTGAACATAAAACTGTTATTAAATATAAATGTGTTGACTAATAGAAAGTTTAAGAATAAGAATAATATGAAAAATTGTAAGGAACATAAGTGCTATAATAAATAACGATTAGGAACTTTAACTGCAAATAAAATGTAGTGCAATAAATAAAATTTATGATTTTGAATATAATTACCTTTTAAATAATTATAATGTACATTTTATTATTGACATTATGCCTTTGTTTGATGGTGATTAAAATCAGATTTTAGTAAAAATTGATGAAATGTGTATTTGAAAAGTTATATGTCTCATAAAATATGTGGTTACAATTAATTTTTAACTTTTACTAATATTAAAATCTGGATTTTAATTTTTAATGGGCTATATCTTCTATGGAAATACGAATGACAATTTCATTGAATTGGTTCGGATGTGAAAAAGGTAGTTATGGTTCATAAAGTTAGTGCCAATCTAAATCATTTATTGTTGCACGGTCAACTTTATAAACAATTACGAGTTAAGTATTATTTATACATGAGTTTTACTATCGATACATCAAGGTGTACATAAAGGGTTACACCATTCTCACATGGGGGGTGAGACCCACTTTAAATTATTATTCAAGTGAGTTATACCCCCCATGTGAGAGATGTGTAACCTTTTGTATACATTTTTTGATGTACAAGTAGATAATTCTTTTATTACATTATTACGAAAATTACATGAACATAAAACTCTTCAAAATAACTTATACTTTTCACATCCGAATCTATTCACTTCAAAATTGATCATTTAATCCCAAAACTTTTGTTATTTATTTAAATTTTTTAATCTCTGGTTCAACTCTTTAGTCCTCGATGTTTTACATTTTTCTACTTCAACGGATATTTTTCACTATTGCAAGTTTTCTTAAATCGAATGACTTATCAATACATTATGGCTCGTTTGGTGTAACTTTTGACATGTTCAAATTTGATTCTGAATCTAAGAAGCTATTTTTTAATATCTTTATATAATTTTTTTGAAAGGGATTTGTCTGGCTAAATTTTTTTTGGAGAAAGATGGCATAAAGTGTTAATATTTTGTAATTTATCCATATTTTAGTAAATAAATTTCTATTGACATTTTAAAAAGCAAAGAGCCGTTCCACATGCCACACATGCGATGCACGTGCAAGTTTTTTTAAAAAAAAATTAATATATAACAACTAGATTGTAACACTCGTAATCCACAAAAGATGTTAGACAATTTTAACGAAATCAACGGCTCTGATTATTCTTTGAAGTCAAAAATTCTGTAGATTTAGATTACTAATTGTGGGCCCTCACAAGTGGGCCATATTGCTTAGATTTATTTACCTAATTAATCCTGATAAAGCATGTAAAGATTTGAAAGGGATTTGTTGAGTCATACTTTAATGAAAAGTTTATGCTTCAAATCAAAGACTCTGTTCTTCCCTTTATATTTTTAATAATGACAATTAAGAAAGGCACATTTATTTACAGTCATGAATTGACTAAATTACCCTTGATAACCGTTGGAGAAAATAATTTAAATTTATTGGCTTTAGTCAAAAAGTCAACAATTGAATCTGCACATTTTTTTCCACTGAATACTGATGATAGCCTTGCATTAATAAACGGAACGTTAGATCTTCTTTGGAAAATTGAGACTTTTCGAATTAAGTATAACAAAAGAAATATTTTTATTTGGAACCATTCCGACTGAATTAGAATCGACCATCGATTTGATTTAGTTATGGTTCTTTTGATTGAAAACATAACAATTTTGTTCGATTCTCATTTATCGATACATAACCAAAATTTAATTTGCTACAAACATTATTTTCTTATAATCTTGAGAGTTAAATTGACGTTGAACTAATTCACATTTATATTTATTAATAGATATTCAATAAATAACAACTTTGCCGCTTGAAATAGAAGTATAAAAGTGAAACAAGAAAATTTACAAATTTTTTGGAAAGCAGATTTTGATAAAAATTTAATGAAATGTAGGGTTAAAAAGTTGTAAATTTCATAAAATATGTGATTAAAATTAATTGTTAACGTTGATTTTGACAAAAACTTAGAATTTAAAGTATGTAAAAAAGAGCGATATTGAAAGTGCCAAATTTTTTTTATCAATCATGCTTGTTGTACATCATGATTTAAATCATTATTTACATTCTGCCACGTGACATTACACTATTGAACAGTTCAAGAAAAACACATTTTTTCGTTCACTTATTTGTTGACAACAACAGTAATGTCAACAATGATGTAAAAAAAAAAAGTACAAATGACATAATCCATTTTTTATTAGTATATATGGTTTGATTCGATTGGAACTCGAGTGAACAGGATCGTGCTAACCTCATCGTACACTTTTTATTTAAAAAATATATATATTTAAAAAGAATTAATTGGACCATGGTGACAAATTCATTAATCGAACAAATTTGCTTATTTTTGAAACCATTAATGGCATAAATGCTTTTGACTATCTTCTCTATTTGTGCACGGATGAATTTCCAAATAACCTATTTTATTGATGAGTGTCCAATTAATGCAAAATCAAAAGTACAAAAATATTCTCATAATTCTAAATAAACAACATATCGAAATAATAGATGTATGTACAAAAATTTTCTCATAATTTTTATTTTTAATTTATTTGCCATGCAATTGAACCTCGATGATGGAAAATGAACATTGTGAAAGAGTTTGTTTGATAGGGCATTCGAAAAGTTAAAAGTTATTTTTGAAACTAAAAAACATTTCTTTGAATATTTTTGGATATTTTTTTGAAAATGTTTTGTCTGACTAAAAAGTAATTTCAGAGGAAGTTGATCTAAGTTAATTCTCCAAGAAGCTCTACTACAAAAAAATGAAGCAAGAACAAAAGTAAAAGTTCACCAAACAGAGCCTAAGGAATGAATTCATCAATAGGATGCCCAAATTAAAATTTTCAACTGTACTATTGACACGAAGATCACAATGAGCACACATTGATTCACCTACAAGCATTCATTTCTTTTTCCTTTCCTTTCCTTTTCTTCATCTTCTTCTTTTTTGGAAGTCCAGCACTTCAGAGTTATTTAATTAAAAAAATAATTAAGGAATAGAAAAATGATATATCAGGATAGTGAGAAAATTACTTATTTACCTCGCATTGTAAAATGTAAATATAAAATTTATTACGTAGCGATCAAGTCAAAACTAACAACATTGTGTCATCTTTGAACCTTTTTCCTGTTAATTTATACTCGGTTTCTTTATTGATAAATTTAAAAATGTGTTAACTTTTTTCCACGCAAATGCAGGAAAAGATGTAGATATTTGGTAAGAACTCGACTTTACTATGAATTTTTGTAATCTCACTGTCATATTGCATAAATTTTCCATCAAAAATTTCAATTATGATAATACAATAACAAAAATTTCATTAACAGAATATTTTATTTTGCGATATGGACAATCTCAAAGCAAAACAAACATTTTGTTTTCTAATGCACATTCAATGCCAACCACATTGAGTGTCAAACATGGCATATCTTGAAGGCTTAATGGTCAAATTTCATACATTTGCTGTCACAAATACAAATTCTCAATTTTGGATTCCCTCTCGAGACCTATCTCTATGATAAATATTTTAGGCTTTTCAATTTCTCCATAAATATTTTTTCGCAGGCAGCTATAAATGTTGATCTGTCTACATATCCGTACATTTCATATTTGCCTTCACTTTACTGCTATTTTTCTCTCTCTAAATTGCAAACCAAGTCTTCTTTCCAGCTTTTTTGAGGTCCCTCTTTCACGTTTACAGAACCCCACAAAAACAATTAACCCACCAAAGCTTTTGTGAAGAAAAAAAAAAACCAGCCTTTCAAAAAATTAAAATAGGTTTTTGTTCTTGTGAAGATTAGATTTTTGTCTGGCTTTGTTTGAGTAAATTCTTTAAATATTAGCACTAAAATTATTATTATTTTCTTGAGTTCTTTTGGCCCACTGCAGGCCACACCTTCTACTTGTAAACTACTCCTCTTGAGCTGCTTAACTTTTTGTTGGCTATTTTTTTTTTTCGTGGCTTTTGTGGGATTCTTGTATCTCTTCTTGGCATTGGGACCATATCTATGCTCAATTAGGCTCTGATTACACAGAAAACCCTTTCTTTGCTTTATTGATTATCAGGAAAGAAGATCGAGGGGGTTAAGTTCAGATCATTTGCAAAGGTAAAAGCTTTCTTTTAGATTTTGAATCTAGCTGTTTATCTTTCATTTGCTTGGATCAGAAGTCTTGCATTTCTTGATTTTGTTTCATTTTTCCGTATGATTTATATTAGGGATTGGATTTAATGATGTAAATAAATGGGTATGTATTTTTCTATTTGATTTATGATTAAATGCTGTAATACATGTCATGGTTCTTGCATCTACAGGGTATTTCTTGAAATATGATTTTACTTATTCGTTAAATGTCCAGAAAAATAGGCGTATGCGGTCACAGATTTTCTCTAAACTATTAACTGAATGTGTTTTAATGTTTTGTTTTAGTACCCTGTGATTTTGTCTGTTGAGCTAAGTTTGCTTCAAAATAGTAAAATTTGGTTTTTCTTGGGCAAAATCTATTGGATACAATGGAGAACTCATAATCAGAGTTGGTGAAACTTTATGTATAGCTTGCCATTGAATTTTTTAAAGGTCATACTCACATGTGTTTGGAATCCAGGAGTATATGGATTAAATTCGAGTCGGATCTTAGGGAACAAAACAGAATTATTTCTTCACATCCAATTTGGGGAAGATGTCTTCCGGAAATTTAAATACTGAATTATCGAAGAAGTATGGGAATGTGAAACTATGGGTTTTGATCTGTATATGTATGGGTGCATTTATAGTTTTGATTCTTGGTATCTTATCGATGTGGGTCATTTTTTGGAGAAAATCTCGGAGAACTTTCAACAAGTACTCCCTTTGCCAAATCCCTAACGTTTCAAAGGACATCCGAGTTGACAGTGTTGGGGAAAAAAGTATGCATGATCGTCCTGAAAGTTTAATTTTGAATGTCAATGATAAATCAAGTGATAAGAATTCAGAGAAGATGTTAGTTCATTTGGGTAGGAGCAAATCAAGCGATGTTGATAATAGCAGCCAGTGCAGTTCAATGTATCATCATGAAAGGGCGTGTAGTTCTCAGTCAGGAGAAGAAGTAAGTTCTGGGGCTGTCCGAAAACAATCTTCAATGTTATATGGGCTCGTAATGGCATCTCCTTTAATTGGTTTGCCTGAAACATCTCATCTTGGGTGGGGTCATTGGTTCACACTTAGAGATCTTGAAATTGCAACAAATCGGTTCTCAGCAGACAACATTCTAGGGGAAGGTGGTTATGGGGTTGTGTACCAGGGCAGACTGGTTAATGGAACAGATGTAGCAGTTAAGAAGCTTCTTAATAATCTGTGAGTATTCTTCCAACTTTACTTAAATTTTTCTCTACCATTCTATAGAGCTTGTATGACTGATGTTTATGATCGAATTACGAATTGCCTTGCAGTGGCCAAGCAGAGAAAGAATTTAGGGTTGAAGTAGAGGCCATTGGCCATGTTAGACATAAGAATCTTGTGCGGCTTCTTGGCTATTGCATAGAAGGAGTTCACAGGTTAGTTTAGCATAGATTTGACGCTGCTTTTCAGGTTTCTATGGTGACTTCTTGTAGTTGAATGCTCCATTTGTTTTTCTGAGCCGGGTTTCTACTTGCATTTCTGTTAGCTAAGATTTTATGTTTTTTTTGCTCGAAGGATGTTGGTATATGAGTATGTCAACAACGGCAACCTGGAGCAGTGGCTTCATGGGGCTATGAGACAGCATGGCACCCTTACATGGGAAGCCCGCATGAAAGTTCTGCTTGGAACAGCAAAAGCGTAAGTACATCATTTACGACAAACTATTTGAACGTCTTTCACATCAGCCATTAGATTTAATGCAATAATTTACCAAGGCTTTTAACATTCTGTATCAGCCAAGTCGAAGTTTACCATTTTAATGTAGTATACAACTTTTATTTCGTATATTGAACTAAACTGAAAATGAACAATTTGACAAACTGTTCAACCACTATTAAGAATTTAACTTCTGTCCTTGGCTTCAATCATAGCGTTATCTCATGTTGGGTTTGCAGGCTTGCTTATCTGCATGAAGCTATTGAACCAAAAGTTGTTCACCGAGACATCAAATCAAGTAATATCTTAATTGATGATGAGTTCAATGCTAAAGTTTCTGATTTTGGATTGGCGAAGCTCTTGGGATCTGGGGAAAGCCATATAACAACAAGAGTGATGGGAACATTTGGGTACGAGTTCTTTTCTGAGTTCAATTCTTACTATTCTCTGTGGTTGTTATCTGATGCTACAGTAATAAACTGGGGTCTTCTTTAAATATCAGTTATGTGGCTCCCGAATATGCAAATACGGGCTTGTTGAATGAAAAGAGTGACGTTTACAGTTTTGGTGTTCTGCTGCTTGAAGCTGTTACTGGTAGAGATCCGGTGGACTATGGACGTCCAGCTGTCGAGGTAGTAAATCCTCAGTATATAAGATATATGCTACTGAAGTGAGTGTTCGGTAATTATAGTAATGATCCATACTTTTGTTATGGCAGGTAAATCTTGTTGAGTGGCTCAAATTGATGGTAGGGAACAGAAGAGCAGAGGAAGTTGTGGACCCTAACCTTGAAGTTAGGCCTACGACGCGTGCATTGAAATGTGCGCTTCTGGTTGCACTTAGGTGCGTTGATCCTGATTCGCAGAAACGACCCAAAATGAGTCAGGTGGTTCGAATGCTCGAAGCTGATGAATTCCCCTATCGCGAGGTTCAGTTTCATTACTATCTTTGAAATTCTTTTGAGTTGCTAAGTTGCTTTTTTTAAATAAGTTTTGCCCGGCCTATCTTTTTGATTACTTCTTTCTGACAATTTAAAACGTTTTAGCCGAACCTCCGCCTAAAGCACATGAAAAGACTAAGAGCAAGTTTGGTAATTATTTTTCAAGCTTATAAGCTTGTCAAAACATCATTTTATTCCACACATTTCTAAGGGCCCACAATTTTTATCCACAAATTCCTAGGACCCAAAACTTATAATTTTACTAAAAGCTTTACCTAACACACTATAACGCCAGTACATAAATGAGCAAAGGCCAGTGAATTCTCACAATGTAGAAGTAGTCATTTAACTAGAATGATTACAATGTAACCAATTAGAAGCCTAATCCCAAACTCCAAGCATTTTGTCTCTGTAAATTGTTCGTTGCCACTTTTAAAATTTCATTTAGTCTTGATATTTTTGTATCTGCAAAGGAAAATTTCCTGCTTTATTATGTCTCAGTGCTTGTGAATCACCTTGGATGGAACGCTCGTGCAACTGATAAACATACAATAAATTTGTTATGAATATTGTTGTCTATATATATGTAGTTGAAGCAAATTATAATCTATTTCAACTGTAGATCAAGGCTACTGTTTCTGGTCTTTCAAAGGTTCTCTCTTGTTGTGCATAGGCAAATATGAAAATTCATCGTTTTTGAAAACAACGGTGCATCACGGACTAGTAGGACACGTAAATCAAAATTAACCTAGTATAACTATAAAAGATATGATTCCATAGATCTGTTTTTGTCACCTGTAAATTTTATGTAACAGGACTTCATTGAAAAATTTGAGGTAATAACTAGACTACAAGATTAACGCCTCAAACTTCGAATTTTTCATTGCTGCAGGATCGGAAGATGAGAAAAAGCAGAACAACTAGCATGGAAATCGAATCAATGGAGGGGGGCTGTGGTTCTTCAGCTGACCAAGAAAGCAGCGGGGTAGGACAATCAGAGAGCCATAAATCTGAACCAAAGCATGGATAGGACAGACAGACTAATACCTTGGGTGAATAATTGCTTCTCACCCTCCTATTGCTATTCGCATTTTCAAAATTTGTTTCTCCTATATGATAGTCGAGTAATTGCGAAAAGGAATAGTCAGTTCTAAATTCTTGAATCATCGGCAGCGCTTTCAGTGTGTTTGCTGTCGTCTGGGTGTAGTAGGATGAGGTATGGTGCCATAGATATAAACGAGGCGAGGAACCAGAGAGTGTTGTCCGTATAGATTTCATTGTGGATTAATGGTTCGTCTTGAAAACTTTTATGATCATAATTTTTTCCATCTTTTTTGTACCTCTCACTCGATTATGATCATGATTCCATGATGCTTGCTGATTCGTTATGTTTCTTTCATTTTTTGTGACATATCTTGCAACCCTGACACCCCCCCCCCACCCCTTCCCTTCCCTTCCCTTATCTTATCTTTCTCCCTCTAGTGGATAAAGTAGGCAAGCATGAACCAGGGCCAGGATGTGTGCTTGTGAAGACAAGGACCTGTGTGGGGAATACTTTTTCTGGCTGCTCCTTATGGCACTCTCAGGCAATTTCTGTAAACATGGGAGTGAGGGACAGAGAACCTAGTAGTCCCTACATTGTTTAAATTTAAATTTAATGTCATTCACCTCTTACTATTTTTGTCGAGTTCTGCCAGGATTCAAGAGTCATATGATCATCAATTCTGACAGTAGGACAGGATAAGATTCTTAATTTAACGTCATATCCGAGCCAATAAAGGTCTTACATTCAATTCTCTCATAGCCTCCTTGCACGCACAATGTGAGAGGGAACTGTGAAATGACACCACATTTTTCGCCCATTCATTTAAAGACACTGGACTTGGAGTGTAATGCTGGCTGGGCTACTTGATTTCTATCCAACGTAGTCTTTCATTTGCGTGGCCGTTTCTTGGTTAAAAAGTACGGTTGTGCTATAATAGCCCATCACCCGTCAACTATGGCAATACGCCTTACAATTTTTTTAGTAGATCTAATTTTATTAAGCCCATGTTTGTCATTCATTTTATCAAAAATTATTTGTTATAGTAAACAATCACCACCAGGGAAAATTACAAAAAATCAGGTATTAAGTTGTGAATTTTAAAAATCAGGTTTAAGGTTTATCTATTTAAAAATCAGGTTTAAGGTTTATCTATTTAAAAATCAGGTATTTTATTTTATATATAAAATCATAAATCTATCCAAACCCTAAAATAATCCATTTTTCTCAACTCTCTCACCATTTCTCCCCACTCTCTCCACCGCCTGCCGCCTCCACCTGCTTCTCCTTCCCCCTAGCAGATTCGAGGCGCTGCTGTCGTTCACAGCAGCGTTGTGACGCTGGCAACAGTGCCGAGTCTTCATCGCCCGTCGCCTCCACCTACTTCTCCTTTTTTCTCCCACTCTCCCTCTCTTGACGCTGCTACGGCCAGCGTCGCGATGCTGCTTCTATTCGTGTGTGGGTCGACTGTGTTGGTGGATGGTTGTGGTGTGTGGGTCGGCTGTGTTGGTGGATGGTCTGTGGGTGTTGGGCGCATATGTCGTTGCTGTGTGGCTATGTTGGCAGAGCAGTTTGTTGGTAGAGCAGTGTTGGTGAATGTGGTGTTTGGGCCGGCTGTGTTGGTGAATTTGGTGCTTTGAATGTAATTTGGGGTGGTTTGGCCTGATTCGTGTTGGTTTGGGTGGTGGTGTAGTATGTGCGGTGGTGTTGCTATTGCGTTGTGGTGATGTAATGCTGTGGCTGTGGTGGCGGGTTAGGGTGGTTGCAAGTGGCTGTAGTGGCAGTGGTGGTAGTGTTGGTGACGGTAGTATGTGACCTACTGTTTGATGGTATGTGACCAAATATTTGATGGTGCGTGCTGTGGGTGCGGTGGTGGCATGTCGGTGTGCGGTGATATTTACTTGATGTGGTGGGTTGACAATTGTGGTAGCAGTCAACGGTGGTGTAGGCAGAGGATATGGTGATATTGATTTTCTGTGACAAAATATAATCCGTGACCTTAAAATTCTATAATCTGTGACTAAAAATATAATATGTGACCAACCATTTTGTTATCTGTGACTTTAAAATTTCATAATCTGTAATTAAAAATATGATCCGTGACTAACCATTTTGTTATCTGTGACCGTGAAAAAATCTGTGACCAACTAATTTAGAAATTTGTGACTGTGTAACCTATAATCGTCGAAATCGGAGCACTCATCGAAACGGTCGCCGGACTAGTACCTGGAATGGTAGAGGTGGTGGAGGTAGGGTGAGTTTATTATATTGTATTAGAATTAAATATTTAATAAATTTATTTAATAATTAATTAATAAAATATATTTAATTAATAAATAAATACTTGATTTTTGCATTAATTAAACTTAAAACTTGATTTTTGAATTGTGCACAATTAATCCCTTAGTTGTCAATTTTTCCCTCACCATCATCACATATTCACTCAATAAAATATTTTACACACAAATCAATAAAATTACTTTACTTTTCAACCACACATTTTTTTAAAAATACTATTTAAAACTATATTACTTCTCCCAAAATGGGAGACAAACAAGCATTAAATTTGCAACAATAGAAACATGTCAAGCGATCGTTAATTTAGGTAAAAAGATGTCTTTTTTTTGAAAAAACTACCATTTACTAATTTTTGTAAATGTTAGTGAACCGTGTACTTGTCTGTGTACTTTGATACTCGATATCTAAATTTTTAAGCTATTAGATACGGAAAAATGATTTACGTAAATTATGTTTTCAAATAGTTATGCTTAGAGATCCATAGTAATCACATTTCTCATTGGTTGATATATCGTTAATACATAATTAACAAGTTTTAAAAACATCTTTTCAATTAGCTTTTTATTACTTTTTTTAGTGGAAAGATGACGGTACTTCCGAGATTTTATCAATATGTCCTCACTTGTGGTGGAGGATTACCGTTGTTACAAATGATATCAATGAAATCAATAAATGAGGAAGTACTACTTCTCTTACAGTGAAAGTAAAGAATAATAGGAAAGTAGTAAAAAATGAGTACTATTTCTCTTACAAAAAGCACAAGTTAAAACAAAAATAAAAGTAAAAGCAAAATACAAATACAAATACAAATATTTAAACTCTAGTGCTAGGCAAACTATATATGTCAATCTGAACAAGCACCTTGATATGTCGTGGTAGGTCGGCTGGTCCATATTCCTGATATCTACGATGATACCAACTCTCAGTAGCAAGTGCATCTGCAACTTGGTTCTCATCTTTGAAAATATGGGAAACCATATCTCTGTCAAATGAAATGATATTTGCAATCTATCTGAGTATTCCCTGGATAAGCCACGGTCAGTCACCTCTGGTGATGCAGTGAATGACAACAATCGAGTCTGCCTCAACCCAAATATTTGACAAACCAAAATGTTTAGCCAGTAGTATCCCATCACGAATGGCACTAAGTTCTGCCTCTAACATCATACACTGTCCATATAAAGCTGAGAAAATCCTGATATATTTTCCTGCGTAGTCCCTGATGATGCCTCTCTCATTCGCAAACCCATTCTTGACACAACCATCGGTGTTAATCTTGACCGATCCAAATGATGGAGTGCGCAACCAAACTATGATAACAAAAGTATAGCAAGTTGCATGTCATTACGCCAATATGACGGTTAGAATAGTCCACCAATATGGAGGAAGGATATCATACGGTAAATTTTTCAGATAATACGTCTCGAACTCATATGTATGTTCCTGTGCTTCGCATTATTCCTCACAGTTCCAAGAAACCAGAAAATCAATAGATGAATAATGATGCGAATGTGCTCGGTCCTTGCAAACTATCCAGAACACCTCAATTTGAGAAATCTCTATCTGACACTCTCTCCTATACTCATGGTAATCTGAAATAAAGCCCCAAAATATTACCAAACATGATATGTAATACTGCTACTAGTAAAAATATGAGTGATGGTCTCAATCTCTGAACAACACTGACATTGAGAAGCCAACTGACTGTCGATCCTCTTCTGGATAATGACATCAATTGGTATTAAGTCCTGCCGTAATTTCCAATAGAAGAACGAAATGGTAGGAGGTATGATAGGGTTCCACAGTAGGCGAAATGAATCATGCACTGACGTGTTAGAGCGGATCAACTGCCTTGAACTGTGAAGCTTAGGTTAATCTAACTCGAAAATTAATTTCATAAATTTAAATAAACAAATATGTTTGCCCACTAAAATCAAAACTTTTAAATGAGAGTTTAACCACAGAGACGAATGGACATCGGTGGCGACCGCCTCCACAACATTAAAAAAAATCTCTAAAGCTATATAAAAATATTTTGCACCCTCAAAAATTTTTGCCCTCAAAAGTGAAAAGTATAGCTTCGTCATCGGTTTAACAAAATATCATAGATAGCAAATATATATTATGTGTGGTTGAAAATAAAGTTAAATCATTTATAAATGATTTCTAATATGGCCAAATGGAGGATTCTTACTTGTTAAACTTTTGATTTAAAAAATGGATCCAGTCTTCACACGAGACAATGAGTTGATATAAATAAATTCATCCTTTTTCGAACGTCTTAAACTTTTAGATAATTTAATTTTGTATATAAATGTACTGCATATGGGCTATTGGAGAGGAGACTCGTAAGCGTAAATTGAAGTATATGTATAAAATGTTGGTGATGGACTTTTAAGACACCCGTCAGTAATAATCTTGATCAACGAAAACTCGTTTAGAACCGATAAGCTTCATATGTGGAATACCACGGCCATCACCCATGTTTTTTTTTGTCAATGATGATTATTTGAATTAATCGACTTTTTTTTTTTTGATAAAGTCAAAGTACTATCGACTACTAATGTTTCGTCGGTAAATTTAGATGCTATCACCTATGGCTCATCTGTTGGTGATGGTCTACTTGTTGATGATAGCCGTTGATTGCGTTTGGAAACTAAAGCCTACAAATTAGAATAATTCTACTTGTATATCAAAAAATGTACATAAGGGTGTACACCCTCCTCACATGGGTGTGTGACTCATTTGTATAAAATATTTTTTTATTCAAGCATGTCCCACCCCCATATGAGGGAGGTGTACACCTCTATGTACATGGTGAAGTACCACTAACAAAACCGTAGAAATTATCAGTTGGTATAAACTAATGTTTTCTTTATTATAAAGATGAATGGGTTTGGGTGTTCTCAACTGAGATTTTTTGTTTCCTTTTCTGTAAAGGTTTTGGATCAGAGTTATTCATCCTTTAAAATATAATTCTTTATAAGTTATTACTTCAAATTTTTAAATAGAAAAATATTATTTAATCTTAATGAAATTTGTCCAAATTGGGTTGTAGTCCAGTGTGAAACATGGGTCAAAAGTTTTTTCCTCTAGTAGATAAAGTTGGTCCAAAAGCTTCATTTGTTTTCGATATATTTAGCCCAATGGACTAGTCCAGTCCAAAAGTCCATGTCCTACCTAGTCTAAGTTTTAGCCACCCGAAATCTAATCCTCAAGTCTAGTTGGTCTTCGACTATGTTTGAGCCTCATTTTATGTTAAAATTATTTTTGTAATAATGATTTTTCAAGGGATGTGATTAAAAAGTAAGGAAAAATTTTGAGTTCGTGCAAAATTATTTTGAGAATGTGCAAATGAAAATGATTATGAGAAAAAAAAAAAAAAAAAAA
>CAIGRB010039583.1:46075-57633 GCA_903798255.1 Fraxinus quadrangulata
ACTACCCAACTAGAATAGCAAAAAGAAATAAATCTGATCTTCTAAACAAAACTATTTCATTGATGTATAAATTTTGTCTCAATATTTGATAATGTATGTCTACCTAATACTATTTTAATTAGTATAAATCGAGGGTTGGAATAAGAATCACAAAATGTATAATAGATAGTAATATACACGTGTGAAGAAAGAAATTGAAGGAACTCGTGCACTTCAAGTAAATTACATTTCGAATGAAATTCGACTCTACTACCCAAATAATATAAAATTGAAGCTTGAGATTATAGTAAACATTTGTTGCACCAGTTAGCTGCCTAACTATGGTAGCAAGCTCTCTTAGTTTCTCAATAGTAGTCGTTTGTACTTAAACAAAATGAAGCGCAGTAAGCTAGTGTGATAAATTGGCCTCGTGCCACTTTCTTAAAAACAAGGATCACTACAACATTCAATAAAGTATATATAAAAGTCCTAGGTCCCTTGTCACTTTTTCCTCCTAACACAACTCGTACTGCAAGTTAAATCCCTTGATGCATTCAAACCCAAACGAATAGAGTCGACAAGAGGTTATGTTGAAATTTGAATAAGATCAAAGGGTCATCAAGATCAAAATGAAGTCTTTCTATAAGTTTTTCCTAATTCTATATAATGGTACAAGATAACTTCCTGATTACCTCCACTTTGGGTGGCTTCTGAATACTAGATATGAGTCCTATGAAAAAAAAAAATGTTTTGAAACACAAAAGATTGAAAAAGAGAAATTGCACATATCATCACCATCATTACTATCATCACTAATTCAACCCCACATGACCACACTTGAATTCCAAACTACTCCCTCTTTCACTGTCTTTTGGGTAAATTATGGAAAAGGTCCACACAATTTAGTTTCTTTTGCACTTTCATCAGCAACATTTTTTCTAGTTACTCTGTCCCCAAGCTCTAGAAAATAGGCGCCATTCAATTCATCCAAATGGATATTTTCAATCCATTTGACCAACAAATCCAAACATTAAAAAGGACAAAATTCTTATTCATTATTTATAATTAGATTATTGAAAAAAGAAAATAGAAAATAGAAGAAAAGAATAAAGAATAAAAAATAAAAACACAGAAAAATAATAATCATCTTCCTCTCACCCCATCCCCACCACCACAACGGCCACCTCCACGAAACCGCTCCCCACCAAAGCCAAAATTAGGGGGAATTCTCCCTCTTGGATTTTTGCCATTTTTTATAGCGTTTAGAGGGATGGGGGTAGAAATCCCACTTATATTATAGCAAGAGGGATTTCTCCCGGGTTAGTGGTGGTGGTGGTGTGATGGCCATATAATGGTAAAGGTATGGTGATAGCCGTGGGTGGTGATGATGCCTAAGTGTAAGGGTTTTTCAAAATTTTCATTTATGAAATTCTTGGCTTTTCTTATTGGTTACTTGAAGATATGATCAAAAGAAACAGCAAATGATCTTTAGGGACACTAAATACTTTGCGAGAGAATTTTGTCATTTAATATTTGAATATGCAATTTCAATGGGTCGACTAACGAAAAAAAGGATGAAAATCATCTATTGGACAACTGACGCCTATTTTCCATAGGTTGAGAACAAAATAACTAAACAAAAAGGCTGGGGATGAAAATGTAAATAAAATTGAAGGTTGGAGACCTTTGCCTTAATTTAACCCTTCCTTTTCTGCTCCTCTCAACTTTTTCCACCACCTTTTTTCTTGCTCCCCCATACACCACCCCCATTTCATTTTAATGTCTCAAGTTTCCACACACACACACACACGTCAGAACACAGATTTTTTCATAGTCATCAAGATATGTATTTTATACATTTATATCACATGATGACAGACACAAAATCCTTCCCGTTCCAAAGAATGATCATGTTTTGACTTGGTTTAGCTTGTATTTCTTTTGTTGTTTCAAACTAAGCTGAAGCTGACTGGAAAACAGCTGAAGAAGAAAGAAAGAAAGTATTCATAGAATGGTATTTATTAGTTGTCTGAAACTCATGAATCTGGCTTTTCTTGTAATTTGTTCAGGTAAATTAATTTTTCTTGGTTTTTTTCTTTAATTATTGATAGTTCCACATCTGAATTGATTCTTGATTGTTTGCTTTAACATAGGAATCTTACTCTCTGATTTACAAGCTAGGAATCCCCTTTTTCTTTATTCTTTTTTTCTTCAATTAATATTTTTGAACTGCATTTTAAATCAAACATATATATTCTGTCATTAGTTTTGTTCCATGAATTCTAAATTTAGGAAATTTAAATTTAAATTCCTGAGAAATGAATGTTTTCTAAAGATGAATTCAGTGTTCAGATCATCAAAATTCTATTGGTAATCAACTGTTTTCAAAATTTTAATCTGCTGGTTTGATTCTTTTAAAATTTAACTTTGTTTTGTCATCATTATATTATTTTGGGTCATTAAATGTGAATTCTTTTTGCTTTTTGGACTCTCATCATTGAATAGGACAGTGATTCTTATTCATGAATACAAATGTCAAGCACAATTGACTATATTGTACATGATAATAGACTAAATTTTAAACTTTTCCTTTTAATTCTGTTCAGCATTGTCCGAGAGTGCGTTAGGGGCAAAAAAATTGCACACCTCTACCTCAATTTCTACGAGAAAGATGGACATTACAACTCCACTAACAACAGTTCCAACAGCCAATCCCAATACTCCCACCACCACCAGTCCAGTGCTAAATCCAACAGTTTTTGGCCCCAACTCGCCTAGTGTCATCAATCCAGCCAATCCCATAATGCCACCACCCACCACCACAACCACACCGGCCGGTGGAAGCTGGTGTGTTGCTAGCCAATCCGTGTCACAAACTGCATTACAAGTTGCATTAGACTATGCTTGTGGCTATAGTGGCGCTGATTGTTCTGCAATTCAGCCTGGTGGCGGCTGCTACAATCCGATCACAGTGCGCGATCATGCCTCGTACGCTTTCAATAGCTATTATCAGAAGAATCCAATCCCTACTAGCTGCAATTTTGGTGGCACTGCTGTAACCACTAGCACTGACCCAAGTAAGCTACTTTGTTTTAAGCTAGAAGTAATCACTTTTTATGATGCTAGCTAGATCTTATTAGTGAGATAATCAAATGTCTCAATTGTTAAAAAAAAAGAAGTTTAGTGATCGAGTTGATTGAATATGGATAACAAATTTAATGACCTTTAGAATCTTTTACCCCATTAGCTCGTAATTCGATGCTAATTTTCGACTAAAGAATTGGAGAAAAAATTTTAGCACTTTATTTTCTTTAGGTAATCTTTTTCCTTATTTATGTACTTTGTTCTTATGCAGGTTATGATACATGTCAATATCCATCAACTAGGTGAACTTTACTACTAATATTTCTATTCGTCCATCTTCTGTTATTATTTCTATCAATCAAGAAAACATTACCTCATCAGCATTTAAATTTGCAGCACGAGTTCAACGGTATTGAACACGACCAATTCAAGTGGATCGCGAGTTTTTGGTGCCAGACCAATCACCCCCTTTAGCTCAGCACCTGCAATTCCAAGAAGCTTCCATGATTTTCACTGTATCTTGATATTAATCATTCATTTTCTGGTTCTAAATCAGATGCAACGACTAATTTAGCTTGATCCAACAGTGCTTTACGACTTCTATCTGCGAAAAACGAAGAATATCCGAATCAAGGACAGATTTATAGTTTGGTCACTAGAGTATAGAAAATTCACATTTGTTTAGCAGGCAAGTGATATATCTGGAGGCCTTGATGTCAAATTGGTGCTGTTTTTAATCACTTGCCAAAGAGACTTCTTTGTGGTGAAAATCACACAAAAGAATATGTACAGAGGAAGAATTTTGCGGGTTTTGTGGTGCTGAACAATTTTGTTGTTCTTTGTTTTACAATTTTTTTTTCCTGAAAGGTGAATATGAGAATCTTGATTGGGAACAGTGTAAAAGGCAGTGTTCTATGGATGAACTTTGGAAGGGTCCCCAGGCCTTTAAATTTGCTCTGACTTTTGAACAAAAATGGTGAATTATTGTGTCATTGTGTCTATCTTTTACCAGGTGTGTTAGTTTTATGTAGTACTAAAGTCTGTTTATCTCTTTTTCTTGCATCAACAACTCTGGTACATGTTCAGATTTTAGCTTAGGCAGCCATGGAAAAGATGTGAATAGAGGTGTAAAGTGTCAGCCTAGTTCTCATTGTATTGGGCATGACATGGTCGTGTCGAGTCAAGCATCTTTGACATGTGACTATCGAAAGCCTTTTTATCATTAAAATGGTGAACCATAGTTGATTTGTCAGTAGGATATGAATTGCTTACGAAAATTTATTGGTCAACATGAGTCGGCTCTTCAAACACGAGTTTGGGGCTGTGAGTATGATAGTCTATTAAAATTTGATTTCACTACGAGCAAAGTATAGATTTCCGACCAAGTACTCCAGAATGAAGTGCCATTTTCATATCACACAAGCTGATGTGACAATAAAGATTATAATTGACAAGTGAATAAAGCTACGAGTAATCGAGCTAATCCAACAAGCACGGGTGAAGCTCATGGCTTAGGCGATGATCGATTTTAGAAGACCAAGCTCATAATTAAGAAGCATGTGAGACAAGCGAGAAATTAAATTTGAGTATAGATAGCATCATAGAATATTCTATTTTATTTTTTGGCCGACCTAGACCTATTGTTACTATTCAGTGTAAAACAACTAAAAATTTTGTACGATAAATCGTCTCAAAGAGAAAAAATAAAAAGACAATTCTGAAAGGGGACCTTACTCCCATCGAACTTGAATATACAAAATACTCAAAAGACTTTCAGTGAACATTCACCAATGTCAAAATTTGTCATTAGTTTTTTTTCAGAAAAATTGGTTGACTAAAGTATTGGAGTCTCTTTAACTAAGAGTCATGTCAAACACATTCTATCATATTCCTTTGGTTATATGTACAAAGCTTATAATTAAAATACTGTGTAACAAGGGACCCATTCAGATTAGATGAAATTGGGCTTTATCCTTGTTTGGGAAGGATTTTGTCACTTGTATATAAAAAACGTACTTAATGAATTACATAATATGATGTGGAGGAAAAAAATTAAATGAAAAAGTCGATTATGTTTTAAATTGAGAAATGATATAAATCTCGATATACATGTAACAAGATCCCTTTGGAAATACTTGCTTGCTAATTGAGCATCAAGGGAAAAAAATGGTTTTCTTTCCTTAGATGACTACTTTGTGCTAAATTACATACTGACTAAGGACTCGTTTGGTAGATTTTTTTTTTTGTTTCTTTTATTTTTTTTCAAAAGAGTTTTTTAAAGAAATCAATTTGGACTAACTTTTTTAAAAATCTCTTTATTCGACTAAATATTTTCGAAAAATTATCCAAATAGGTCTAAGTTTAAAATATATTTTTAGTCTACGTAATTGAGAAGGGAATTGTTTTATATTGGAAAAAAAATAAATAAAAAGAGTAAAACACAAAACCATGATTTAATAGAATTAGTTAAATTTTTCATGAACTAATTTACAATAAGCATGTTTAGGATTCCAATCTGAATTGATTAGATCCAGATAAAAAATTTAACTATTAAAGTAAGTATGTAATGTTCGACATGAACATGTCATGTGAAATGGCACTTTCAATTTAGAGCCTGTTTGAGTCGAATTAAAATTTGATTTTAGTTTAACTCAAAATCAAACAATCAATATTAACCACATCTTTTATGGTCCCACAAATTTGCAACCACACATTTCAAAATTTTTTATCACGATCCACAAAAAATCTAATTTGTAAAAGGGTGCTAATGGTTATCAATTTGTCTGCCATACCATTGTGCCGTTTTTAACATCTATTCACCAATCAATTTTGTACAATACAAATAATTCTCTCCAAATTCTGTATGGAGGAGAATCAACATCTCCTCCAACCACTTATATATCCACCACCAAGCGCCACCGCCACCTCCTCCGTGGTGGTTGCCACCACCACAACTACGCCACAAAGTCATCATGACATCGAGGACGATGCAACGAATTCGAGCATCCTTTTCCGGTTTGTTTTTATGGCTTTCATTGGCTTAGTCTCAATATGGGCAAACCATGAAGCCTCTAAAGGTTTTGCCATAACTATCGTTAATGACGCCGAAGCCGACACTATTCCGGCGACGCGTTTCTCTCTCTTCTACATGTCAAACGACGAAGCCATGCGTATAATCATCAAGGCAAGCGAAATTGCAGAAAATTTTCTTTATCCCAATGATATGCAGGATAAGAAGAAAGTCGAACATGTCACCCTTAAGCTCAGCGGCCGGAATCTTTCCTTCCCGGTGGTGGTTAACTCCAGCAAGGAATATGAGTTCGTAATTCACTTGAGTCCTTCGACTATGGAAGAGCAAAATTTCAAACATGCCATGTTATTAGCATTGCATCAAGGTGTGGCACGTATTTGGTTATGGGACGGTCAAGGTAACGCTCCACACAATCTTATAAATGGTGTTGTAGAGTACATTACTAGCAACTTAAGTGCTTCCGGCACAAAGTCAAACCCCGGCGAGGTCGAACCATCAGCATCCACCACTGCGTGTTGGAAGCACGATGACGTTAAAGAGGTGGCGGAATTCTTGAATTACTGTGAACGCAGCCGGACGGGGTTTATTAGAAGATTAAACCAAGCAATGAAAAATGGTTGGCATGAGGGAAAATTGGACACTGCATTGGGCATGCCAGTTCAGAAGCTATGTGCAAGACACAATTATTCAAAGTACAATTTTTCCACCGCAGATTATTAAGGTCTGTTTGATAGGTATAGATGAAAATGAATTCAAATTCCATTTTAGTTGGAAAATAAAAAGTAATCAAACTCATAGGAATTCATTTTCCATGAAAACAAAAAAAAATACAAATTAAAGTAATTGTACCTTAAAATTTAATTTTTATTTTCAGGTTGCAATTAAAATGGGTCTTATTTCCTCAATTGGTATCTTGCAACAATTTTTTATTTAGATATTTATGATCCAACATGATCACATGTGAGTGGATGATTTGATGGTCGTGATGTGATTTTTGTGGGTCCAGAGGTTTCTATTTTATTGATGTGGAGAACATGATAACAAATGAAAAGAAAATAGAGGGCCACGTCTATCCTCGCCCTCGAGTGAAGGTTTATTTTTATTTTAGTTAAATTTTCGATTAGTTAGTATTTTTTTGTTTGTAAAAAAAGTATTTGTTTAAATTTGTAAAAAAAAAAAAATGGTATTCAAATAATTAGAAAAGCAAACTCTTTTTTTGCAAACGAGTTTTGTATCTCATGAATTATAGTTTATTTCTCATAAATTTTAGCAATAGCAACTAGTAACTTATAACACAATTCTAAAAGTAGCACTTGTGAGAAACTAACGTCCCCAAGTTTTGTTAACGGAGTTTTTGGATCTCCAATACTCGATATTTGGGTTCTAAAATGTACAATTGTATAGAAAATTAACCCTCTTCAATATTTTTCGTTCAACGAAATTGTAAACACCATTATTATCCTCATGGCTCACATGTACCAACTCTCCTCTCCCAATATTGAATGCCCACTAGCACTAGAAAGTTTGCCTAAAAAAATTATAAATGTTCCCTCGCATTCATTTCATCAATAACTCCGAAAATCTTATATTCTCTTATAAAAAAAAAGAATAATGAGTTGTGTTTGTATCAACTTAGTCGAAAAATATTAGATTGTAAAAAAGCTTCTCAATATAGAATTAAAAGTACATTGTTTTACATTTTAAATTTGAAATTTAATTCAGCTTCACTACTTAATAAAAAGAAATAAGACAAAAATAAAATAGTAATATAAAAATTTTGAAAGAAAATAGTTTGTAAACTATAGGCCCAAATAATGGCCGCAGGCCCATTCTAACATCGAATGGGTGTTGAATATTAGGCCATGTTTGGTACAAATTATTTAAAACTCATTTTTCATCAATTTCATTTTGAATAACATTATTTCACAATAAATTATTTTGCACATTGACCAATAATTTTTCCTACATTTCAATCATACGTTCTTTAAAAATATCACATTTTCGTAAAATATATTCTCAAAAAATCTACGTTGGACTTGTGCAGGCTGAGCTCCGTAAATTACCCTTCTTCGGCTGGGCCTAATATAAGTTGGGAAAAAATCACATTTGCATTAAATGATTTACAGCTTGCTGCCAGTACATCTGTTCTAAAATTAAATTTGATTTCACGTCAGAGAATTTTGAATATATGGTTGCTTACCAATATTCATCGCCATTTCTTGATTGACCAGATTGCATATGCTATAATTTCTTACAACAGATCTTCATCACCATTGATAATACACTATCAAACCCATTAAAAGAAAAGCCAATTCAAAAAATTCAGTAATCGCTACCTTGGGAAATGAAGAAATCCTCATGGTGTTTCTACTTCGTCTTGAAGAATCAGGACTTCATTTCTACGAAATCGTTTAACCAAAAGTAATCTCAGCATTTGGTAAACGACAACTTCATACTATTCTGCATGGAGATGAAATGAAAGGTTCATCGTTGTTTGTTAAATGAAAATGTAGCAAAACAATTTCCAGATGTATCAGAACTTGCAAAAGCTGTAGTTTTTATTAGAGTCTCATATTGGCTGGTGATATTTACACGATTCCTTAATAAGGTGAGGGCAATCATTCCCTAACAAGTCGATTTTGTTAGATTGAGTTAGACTCTATATCCTTTCTTAATATGGATTTGCAATGTTGGGTGCACCAAATATCTAATTGTTCACAGTTATTTGGCATTGTCCAATCTGTGCGTGAGGGAGCGTATTAGAGTCTCACATTGACTGATGATATTTACACGATCTATTTAATAAGGTGAAGGCAATCATCTCCTAACAAACCAAGCTTCTTAGATTGAGTTAAGCTCAATATCATTTCTAATAGTTTTTCAGCCTCATGGACGAGGGAACACACTTCTTGATATGAATCATTCGAATGTGTTATTTCCAACCATCGAGAAATGTAGGTGTAATGCTGATGATATGAACTGCAATGGGAGAATCAATTTGTTCAAAAAATTCTCCAACCACAAAATCACTAATCCTGGCAACATAACTTTAAAATAAAATAAAGTAATAATAATAAATAAAAAAAATTGGTAAATCGCGATTTACATCTTAAAAGACAGAACATAAATCTCCATGTTGTTTTGATTGTATTCGATTCACTAACGATACTCTTTTCCTTCCTCGCCTTTCAAACTCTCTCTTGAACGAGATCCCAGTTAGTTTTGTATCCTTCGAATCGCTTTTGATTTACTTACTTGAAGGTTCGAGCACTAATCATGTCAAATAGCTTCTACGTTTCGTGTGTCCTCCCATTGATTATGAATTCTGCGTACTTCGTAATGAACAGACAATAGTGGTGCCTGCATCAAAATGATTTATCATATTTCGTGGTTGTAACAATACAAATAACATAAGCACAGGTGGAATCCTACGCGATACTAATCCAAACTCGTTCTGTGGAATATCATTATCAATCTATGTGAGGTACTATATCTCAAAACTTATGGATATCTATGTAACATTTTCACTGAAGTATGATAGTATTTCTGAGAGCAGTTGCAAAGATACCAAAGGAAATTATTATGTAGGACAAAAGAAGAAGAAAAACAAAAATCAAAGACCCCTACCAATCAAACTATGGGGTTTCCTGAGCTATGGGTGTGAAATTGGGGATTTTCCTCATTGAATTTATATGTTCACAAGACGTGTTTGTAGGAGAGAATTGAGCTGTCTAAATAAGTCACTACATTGAAGCACCATTTTTTTGTTTCAGATTTTACTTCAAAAATTATTTAATGGTGTGTTGTCACAGCACAATATAAATAATGATGTACATGTAGCATGATTATACTATTTAAGCTCAAGATGAATATAAAGTATGTGTTTAAAAATGTTTTAGAAGTGAAAATGATGCTAATTTACTAGGATAAATTATACTTGGGAAGAGTGGCAATGGACAAGGAAGTTAGTCTATATTTGGTAAAGTTCATAATTACTTATAAGCTAGGGAAATTCTAATTTCTACATTCCATAAAATCATAGTTTTTACATATTTTTATTCATTTATTATCCACACATCTCAAATGGTCATAGCTCATAATTTAGTAAAAGCATTGCTAAAAATGCTTCAAGATCATCATCAAGAGATTCTCTATTTAGAGATCATTTTTAAATTTAGATAATATTTTTTCACGGACAATGTTATTTATCATTATAATAATAAAATATCGATGATATGACAACTCATTATTGCTTACATTTCTCTCTCTCTCTCTCTCTCTCTCTCTCTCTCTCTACATATAAAAAGGAAATCTTTGCTTTTGTTTTGGCAGTGCAAAACTGGAGACCAAACCTTCTGGCAAGGAAGTTATTGTGCATACAGATCATCAAAGTTTTAGGCATCTTCATGCTCAAAAAATTACCACTTCAGCTCATGAAAGATGGTTGTACAAACTGATGGGTTTTGATTGCAGTGTGCATCACAAAAGAGGAAGGGAAAATATTGTTGCTGATGCTTCATCACAGTGTGAAGCTAAGTTGCTAATTGGATCACTTCTTAAGTTTTCACAATTGGTCCCCCATCGGGTGGATGCCATTAAGGAAGAACTTCAAGCAAATGTTTCGATGAAAGAGCTTTTGGACCTTATTCACCAAGATGAAGCCCTAGGCCCATGGAAGACAGTGGAGGTGTTGATTTTATATAAGGACCATATTTTCATTCTTGTCTCTTCTAGACNTCTCATAAAAATTAAATTGTCAAATCTCATTATTTTATATAGACTACCACATTATCGATTTTTCATCATAATAATAATAAATAGCATTATTCTTTTTTTTCACACTCCAATACTTTTCTTTTTTTTTTTGTCCAAGAAATATTTATTAATTCCTCATATTTATTGTAACAGAATTTTTTAATGTCAAAATCAATCAACTTAAACATGATTTGAATAATTTAAAAAATAGAATATTAAAAATTATAACTTATTAAATACTATCATTATAAAGTAGTAATAAAGAGACATCTTAGCTTTTCAAATTTATAGGGCCAAATCCACTATATTTTTTGTTTAAAAAAAATTAGAATAGAGTTTTTGGAACTTATTATTATGCATTGATTCTTTAAAATAAAGAGTATCTTGTATTTCGAGAATTATAAAGATACAGTTTCATAACTAGAACTTAAAAGTAAACTATTTTCACTTTACTATTCAAATGATTTTATTTCTCAAAATATTGTCACATTTTGTAGCAAAGATGTTGGTTCGAGGTGACTACGGTGATGATGGTCAACGACGCCATCAACAATGGCTCGTGTGGGAAAGTATTGTTAGGGTTTTATTATGAAATGGGTGTCATGGTTTGGGATAGAGATGAGTTTGTTTGATTATATGTTGCAGTATCAAAATTCATAAAAACAATTGTACTCACTACTTACATATTTATTTATCAATAAATAATGTG
>CAIGRB010039628.1:8355-33174 GCA_903798255.1 Fraxinus quadrangulata
ACCTAATTCGGCCCATCATGAAATTAGGAATATGCCTGATCTCTACACATAAAGGTCCATACTTTAATTAAATACTTCAAAATCTAAAAATATCGAAACTTTATTAGATCATTTTAAACAGGTTTAACCAAAATTGATAGCCTTTAATTTAATATAAAATATTTCACATATAAGCCAACATGTTTGATTAAAATTCTTACAATCTCCCACTTGGTTATATGTGTTACCTTATATTTGTACATTAAACATAATTTTATGATTACTGAGAATTTTGCTATCATTACTGAATGCATCTCCAAATAATCGGTCCATCAATCATATCAACAGTGTCAAAGTGGCTTTCGCTATTTATAGCGTAACTAAACCCATCAATGGTCACGTATATCGATATAACTGAATGACATGGATCAAGCATGGATGTGTAGCGTGAAAATTACATGTGATGTGATTTTAACATATCATATTTCCATATGGTCAACCTTAATACCTTAGTGAGATCATTTTCAAACAAGTTCAGAGATAATAAACCAAAAACTTTATAATCGAAGATAACTTTAACCTTAAACCATATCCAAAATGACAGTACATATGTCTAATATGAAAAGCACAGAAATACAACCATTGAGTTTGTCTCGATATGCTCTATTGACACTTGTCCACTCTGAACTCTTTCTTTAATAGCCATGAACTTGATCTCCATATGTTTTGATTTTGTCGAGCTACTGTTGTTATTGGAATACAACGCTACTGATTTATTGTCACAAATAACTTGAATGGTTTTTCTATACTATCCACAATGAGCAACCCAGTGACAAAATTTTGTAGCTATATTCCATGGTTTAATGCCTCATAATACGCTATAAACTCCGCTGCCATGGTGGAAGTAGCAATGAGTGTCTGCTTAGCACTCTTTCAGGAAATAACACCTCCAGCAAGTAGGTATATATAGCCTCAAGTGGATCTCCTACTATCTTGACATCCCGTAAAATCGGAATCAGAATAATCGATGATCTCCAACTGATCCGATCTTATGTATGTGAGCATGTAGTTTTTTGTTCTCTATAAATACCGCATGACTCGTTTGGTTGTTTTCAATGATCCATTCCGGGTTATTTAAATATTTTCCTAGCATCATAATAATGTACGCTATATCCGGAGGCATACAAACCTGATCATATATTCGACTCCCTATAGCTGAAGAATAAGGAGTCTTCTGCATTTCTTTAAATTTCAAGTTATTTTTGGGACATTGACTTAAAGTGAACTTGTCTCCTTTAACCACATGAGTGTCACCTGGTTTACAATTTTGCATATCATATCTTTTATGCATCTTTTCGATATAACTCTTTTGTGATAATCCATGAATACTCCAAGAACGATCTCGATGTATCTGAATTCCTAATACAAAAGAGATGTCACCAAGAATTTTCATCTTAAAATTCCTTGCTAGGAGTTCTCTTGGTTTCATGCAATAAACATATATCATTGCTGGCAAGCAATATGTCGTCGACATATAAAACTAGAAAAATATACTTGCTCCTACTAAACTTGTGGTATATACAATCATTGATCAAATTTATCTCAAAATCATATGAGTTGATCACTTGATGAAACTTGTAATACCATTGACGAGAGACCGTTAGGGTCTACAGATGGATTTCTTTAATTTACAAATCATTTGCTTTGCATCATTCGACACAAAGTTTTTTGGTTGCACCATATAGATTATTTCATCAATCTCACCGTTGAAAAATGCTATCTTAACATCCATCTGATGTAACTCAAGATTGAAATGTGCTACCAATGCCATTATAATCCTGAAAGAGTCTTTCGAAGAAATTGGAGAGAAAGTTTCTTTATAATCGATGCCTTCTTTTTGTGTAAAGCTCTTTGCGACAAGACGAGCCTTATACCTCTCTACATTACTCTTCGAATCCCTCNATGTTTTAACATTCATCTGATGTAACTTAAGATCGAAATGCGCTACCAATTCCATTAAAATCCTAAAAGAGTCTTTCGAAGAAACTAGAGAGAGTTTCTTTATAATCGATGCCTTCTTTTTGTGTAAAGCTCTTTGCGACAAGACGAGCCTTATACCTCTCTACATTACTCTTCGAATCCCTCTTGGTCTTAAATATCCATTTGCAACCAATGGATTTCGCACCTTCAGGCAATGGAAACCGTCCCACACGTCGTTGTCCTTCAAGAACTTTATCTCTTCATTCATGGTATCGAGCCACTTTTGAGAATTAGAACTTTCCATGGCTTGATGGAAGTTGATCGGATCGTCTTCCAACACTCCAATGTCAACTTCATGTTCTTGGAGAAATACGATGTAATCATCTAAAACCGCACTTCTCCTCTCTTTAGTGGATCTTCTTAATGGTATTAGTTCTTGAGGTTGTAAAGTTTGTTCTTTTGGAACAAGTTGTTGACCTTCAGTGGGAGATACAATGACATTGTCTTGATCTGGAGCTGCTTCTTGGACATTGTCAGGGATAAAAACCTGATCATGATCATTGCCAATGGCAATTGGAGGAATTTCAATGTATTCATCCTCAAAGACAAAGTATGTAACCCTTTCTCCCCCACAAACTCAACATTCTCAAAGAACCGAACATTTCATGTCTCGAAAATTCCCTTAGTTGTGGGATCATAAAAATTGTAACCTCTGGACCTTTCAAAGTATCCAAAAAAATAGCAACTGATAGTCCTTGCATCCAGTTTCTTTTCATTTGGCCTATAGGGCCTTGCCTCAGCTGGACATCTCTAAATGTGTACGTGCTTCAAACTAGGTATCTTGCTCGTCCAAAGCTCATAAGGAGTTTTATCAGTAGCCTTAGTTGGAACTCTATTGATTATATACGATGTGGTCTTTAATACTTCATCTCAGAGTGATTCTGGCAAAGTAGAATGAATAATCGTACTCCTCATCATGTCCTTAAATATTCTATTTCGTCTTTCAGCAATACCATTCATAGTGGGCAAATCTGGCATAGTGTACTGTGGGACGATACCACATTCTTCTAGAAATTTAGCAAATGGTCATGGATGTTGTTCACATGAACCATCATATCTGCCATAGTATTCACTGCCACGGTTAGATCTGACGTTTTTAAACCTTTTGTCGAGTTGGTTTTCAATTTCAGTTTTATAGTTTTTGAACATATCCAACGATCGTGATTTTTCATAAATAAGATATATAGCCATATCTAGAAAAGTCGTCTATGAATGTTTGAATGTTATAAAATATTATTGACCATTCCAATAAGCCATAGGGAATGGTCCACAAATATTTATATATATAAGTTCTAAGACGTGTAAAATCCTGTTGGGTTGAAATCTCCTTCTATTGGTTTGTTTTCTTTTTATACAGTTAACACACATCATAATCTGTAAATTCAAAGGGATCGAGAATTTTATTAGACACAAGTCTCTCAATTCTCCTCTTAGAGATGTGACATAATCTTTTGTGCCACAACAAGACAAAATTCTCGCTGATTAATTTTTCATTTTACACCTCGAGTACTTACATGCAAATGTTCATTAAAAAAAGAAATCATATCAATTAAATAAAGATTATCATCAAATGATAAAGAATCAGAACCAACCAATTTTGAATCATGAAACAAACTAAATTTTTCATTCCCGAATGAACAAGAATAATCAGATTTATCCAAATCAGAAATGGAAATCAAATTCCATCTAAAAGACATTACAATAAATATTTAATTAAGATCTAAATAAAATTCAGTCTTTAACAATAATCTAAATTTTCCTATTGCCTCTACTTCCACTGTTTTGTCGTCGCTAATATAGATGTATCTTTCACCATTACTTGATTTTCGGCAATCCAGGTAACCCTGTATGGACACACTGATGTGAGTTGTTGCACCAGAATCTATCCACCATGAGTGTTTAGGTACCAAAGTTAAATTAATCTCAGAACAAACCAAATGAAGAAGAATACATATCTTGGCACGCCATACGTGATTGTAAATTTCATATGGTAGGAAATGTAAAGGAAAAAAAAACCGAAATGGGGAAGCTTTCTGTATATTTAGCATATTGAATTNATATCTTGGCACGCCATACGTGATAGTTGGTACAGTTCTTTTTCTTATGACCTGCAGCTCCATAGAAGAAACAAATATCCTCAGTTTGTTCCTTATGCTATTTCTTTTATGATACTGTACTCGCAGCTTCCTTATCAGTTTTTCTTTTCTTGTTCCTTTTGTCCTTGGATGTTGTGGTTAAATGAGCGCTTTCTGTCTTGTCATGCTTCAATCTTTCATCTTCTTGAACACAGTGTGAGATGAGCTCATTAAGGAACCAAGAGTCATTTTGACAATTGTAACTCACCTTGAATTGACTGAAGTGTGCCGAAAGGGATATCAGAACCAAGTGTACTAACAAATCTTCAGATAAATCCAACTTGAGTGCCTTTAGTTTTGAAGCAGTGTGAGACATTTCCATAATGTACTCCCGTATATTTCATTTTCCTTTGTAACTCATTGAGACAAGGTTCACCAAAAGTGTACTAATTTCAGTCTTTTCATTTTTAGCAAATCTCTTCTCAAGGTCCTTAAGGAAACCTTTAGCCGTAGTCACCTTATCGGACATAGTGTCCTGAAATACTTCTCGAATAGTGTGCTTTATGACCATCAAACTTATGCGATTCGATCGTTCCCACTTTTCCATCTCCCATTTGTCTTCAGAGGTACTCTTATCAGCAAGTACAGTAGGTTGATTGACTTGTAAAGCAATGTCCAGATCAATGACTCCGAGAACAATCATCACGTTCTTTTGCCATGCCTTGAAGTCGGTGCCATGAAGTATTTGAATTGATGCTAGCAAAGATATTAGTAGCATAACCTGAAACTGAATTAGAGAACAATTAATTGGAAGAGTTCACAATCCTTAATATGCAAATAGTAATTTCAAATAATGGTAGATCCCATCACATGATACCTAGTACAACATCAATATTTAGTTTTTGGACATAAATATTAACTTATAAGTGGTACTCTTGGTGTAGTGATCAAACACTGACGATAAATAAACATGTCAATCAATAAACCTTTTTTTGAACCGATTTATTGATCACACGTTAAACCAAATAATCGCCACATGTTTATCACCACATGTGCATATACAATTCGTCCAAATATTGACATTCCTTTGGGTCGATTAAATATTCGCATGAATAGCACACACAAATACCTTTTAATATTCTAAGTTAATTATTTTCACAAGAGATGTTGCTTTGACAACTTGTTGATTCAATTAATTCACTTTCGAATATTATACCTCTTAAAAGAGTCTTTTGTACCAAAATTTGAAAAAGAAAAATACCGAATTCGTATATTTAATTTATTTTGAAACTTTAGGGGCTAAGGGTTAATCATTCAGAACTTTAGGGATCAAAAAATAATAATCCAGAACTTTAGTGGTCAATAATTAATTATTCGAAACTTTAGGAGTCAAAAATTAATTGTTCGAAACTTTAGGGACCGATTTAAACAAATTATGAACTTTTAGAGGTTTAATTACAAAATTCAGAACTTTAATGGCCAAAATTAATTAATTTTCAAACTTTCAGGACTGAATTATTAAACCCCGAACTTTAAAGGCCCAATTTGGATGAATTTTAACCTTAAGGGGCTGAATCATTAAATCTTTAAACTAAAGGGTTTGAATCACTAAAAACTCATTTTAAAAATTACAACTCTAACCCTAATTTGAGAATTGCAAACAAGGGCCTGAAATAACCTAAGTTTCACCACAAGCCCTCGCCCCCAAAATCCACTCAACTTGAAAAACCCTGATTTTTTTTAAGAACCCGGGGGCAGCACCCCCAAACCCGAAAGCAGCGCTTGTCCCTGACAACTGTAACGACAAGCGTTGTACGCCTTGCAGCAGCTTCTATGCCTTTGTCGCTGCGCACAGCGCAGTGGCTGTCGATTTTTTTTAAACAAAACTGAATTTTTGGAAAATCGACTGAACAATTTTCAAATTTAACAAAACTAATACCGAAATCGTTAAATTTGAAAACATTAAAATTATCGAGAATCAAATTAAAATTTCGATTCTCAATGATTCAACATGAATATGCTCTGATACAACTTGTTAGGAAAAATACTTTACCGTCATAATGATTATTCATGTTGGATAATCAAAAATTCATGAACCAAAGTGGAAGTGCACTTGAATCAAATATGGTTAATGTAATGATTTAGTCCTGTGGTTTTAATCTTTCATATCAACACATAGTTCTTATTTTTCTCCGATAATGGGAGTCAGAACAGAATGAACAAAACATATGATCAAGGGACTACACACACACACATACACAAAATAACGATCGATTAACCTAATTCGACTCATCATGAAATTAGGAACATGACTGTTCTCTACACATAAAGACACATACTTTAATTAGATGCTTCAAAACCCAAAATACCGAAACCTTATTAGATCACTTTAAAGAGGTTTAACCAAAATTGATAGCCTTTAATTTAATACACAATATTTCATATATAAGCCTACACGTTCGATTAAAATTCTTACAATGGTGATAATGATAATGAAGAAAAATAACCAAAGAACTGTCGAAGTGTAACTTTTGAAAGCATCTCATTTGTTGAAAATGTGTAGATACTCAAGGTCTTTCTAGAGACAACCGTATAATCTATGTGGAAACATCCCTAGGCAAACAAATAAATCATGTAATAGCGAATATATATCACCAAAAATTTGCAAGAAACCAGAAAAATATCACCTGAAGAAGTTATTCAAAATGAATGGGAACCTATAGATTCTATACCAACTTTGGAGAATTGTCTCTCATTGGGAACCATTAAAAACGAAGTTGACAAATTAGTTTTATATTCAAGTCTAAAAGTGACGTAGCGCGAAACATGGAGTGCAAGCGAAAACATTAAGAGCACAATTTTTGGAATCCACCAAATTATGAAAGATAAAATAACGAAATCTTATTAATTGCAAGATGATAAAAAACGAAGAATTAACCTATGAGGGTTTATAAGAAAACTTAGTTTAAAAGAACTAAAATTGAAAATAATTCGAAATTTTAAAAAAAAATAGCACTAAAACTTAAAAGCAATTTTCGAGTCCTAAATGAACTCAAATTTGGTGTTTGAGCTCCAATTCGAGCCCATATCGAGAGGTTTCACTAGTGATTGATGTGGAGTTTACACACCTCAAAATTATTTTAGTTGCATTATTTGTAACTTCTATCAAAATAAATCTTGTAAACTTCTCTTATGACATTGATTGTAAATTTCATATGGTAGGAAATGTAAAGGAAAAAAAAAACCGAAATGGGGAAGCTTTCTGTATATTTATCATTTTGAATTGATGTGTACAATAAGTATTTTATACAAGTGAAAGAGAATAATTCTATAGCTAATAGTAGCAACTTTCCTAACTAAAAATCCTGATTTAGGAAAATTACAGGGTGTCAATTACAGAGTATAAAGAGGAAGTAGGATCTTGATTCTTAACACACCCCATCAAGTTGGAATAGATGTCGATCATTCCTAACTTACTGGTGAGATTTAAAAACTGTAGCATACCGAATGATTTAGTGAAAATGTTTATTGGTTGTCTTGATGTCGATATATGGTAAGTTTTAACTACCCTAACTTGCACTTTTTCTCGAACAAGGTGACAATCAATTTCTATGTGTAGAGCTGCTTGACTATCACAAAATAGTTTAATTGACTTTGGATGCTTTATTCCAAGATCATGCAAAATGTTTTGGAGCCAAGTGACCTCACAACAAACAGCTGCCATAGAACGGTATTATGCCTCTGCACTTGAGCGGGAGATGGTCGATTTCTTCTTGGTTTTCCAAGAAATGAGGAAATGTCCAAGAAAAACACAATAGCATGTAGTCGAATTTCTTGTGTCTCAACATCGAGCCCTATCCACATCACTTAAAGCATTTAACTATAGTGAATTTGTGGATGAGAGAAAGATACATTGTCGATGAGTATTCTTGATGTAGCGTAGAACTTGTTGTGCTGCTTCTAGGTGTGGAACTCGAGGCTTATCTATGAATTGACTGAGAATATGAACGATATAAACCATGTCTGGCCTTGTAATGGTCAAGTAAATCAATTTCCCAACAAGTCTTAGTTAAGAAGAGGGGTTTTCAATGCAATTGCCTTCTTCTTTACTAAGAGATAAATTCTGCTACATTAGAGAATTGGGGGCTTCACTACTAAGTATCCCATGCCTTCTAATATTTCAAGTGCATATTTCCTTTGTGCAATAGCAATTCCTCCTTTGGATTGAGATATCTTTATACCCAAAAAATATTTTAAGTTACCAAGATCCTTAATCTTAAACAGTTGCATGAGATGAACTTTAATTCCTTCAGTTTCTTGTAGATTATTGCTTGTCAGAATAATGTTATCTGCATAGACGAGGAGAGCAGTAAATGAAGTACCATGGCGTCGGATGAATAATGATTGATCTGACTTGGATTGTATGAAGTGTGAAAGGGTGAGGACTTTTGAGAGCTTGATGAACCATTGACGGGAAACTTGCTTAAGTCCACATAAAGATTTGCGTCTCTCCATTTTGTCTGAAACCAGAAGGCAATTACGTGTAGACCTCTTCATCTAGATCGCTGTGTAGGAAAACATTACTAACATCCAGTTGTCAAAGGTGCCAATTCATGGAAAATGCAATAGCTAGGAGTAGGTGTACAGTAACAAACTTTGTAACGGGGGCAAAAGTCTCACCATAATCAAAGCCTTCAATCTGACCATAACATTTTTCAACCAAGAGTGCTTTATAGCGCTCAACAGTGCTATCAGAGCTGAATTTGATCTTGTAGACCCATTTGTAACCTATAGGGTTCTTATTTGAAAGCGAAGGTTGAAGAGACCAAGTCCCATTATCATGGAGAGGATGAAGTTCTTTGTCCATGGCAAGACGCCATTTTGGGTCTTTGACGACTTTGGCAAATAAGATAGGTTCTTTAACAGCTAAAATGGAAGTAGTAAAAGCATGATGGATAGGAAAGAGTCTAGCATAAGTAAGGACATGAGACAAGGGGTGAGGAATACCTTTGGAAGCAGCCAACACCGAATGAGATGACGGTAGGGAATGAGTGGGCAAAAAAACTTCTACATGATATTGTTGAAGGTAGTTAGGTGCTCACGTGGGTCACCGAATTCAGTTGTCAGGTATAGGAGAATCAGGTGAGGAGTTAAACTGTGCCATGGTGGTAGTGTATAAGGCCGCGACATCAAAAAGAGAAGTCTGGTCACTGTGGCATATGAGAATTGTGTCTGAAAGTGTCATGATGGGCAAAATTAGTGATGTGGCGGTTGATATCGGGTGTCGAATGTGCATAGTTGATGACACCATGGCAAGAGAAGATGGCTCCACGACAAGTGGGTTTGGATTGGCTAGCATTGTGGTAGGAAATGTGGATGCTGCAGCTAGAGGTGGCTCGGCTCGGCTCGGCTCGGCCCGTATGTGTACAAGCTTGGCTCGTGCTCGTTACGAGTCGAGCTCGTGGCTTGTTTATAACGAGTGGAGCAGAAGCTCGGCTCATTACTTGTGGGCTCGGGCTCGTGGGTCGAGCCGAGCCTCGGCTCGTGAGCTTTTTTTTTTATTAAGATAAACATTTTAATAAAAAAGATAAACTCTCCGTCCAGTCTGCTTGGCTCGTGAGCTGCCCATGAGCCGAATTTTCACGAGCCAAGCGGTCAAGCCGACTAATCTCTCGACCCGTTTGCCACCACTAGCTGTAGCAGGTGAAATGACCAAGTTGGTTGGTTCCCAAGAATCGAGTGTGACAGATGAAGTCGAAATGGGGGCGACAGAAGCATGGGGAAAAATATGTTCATGAAAGATGTGAATTTCTTGGTGAAAAATTCTTGCTAGAATTTGGTGGTCCATTTTTTACAACAAAAGCAACAACATCTAGTGTTTTCCCAATCACTTGTGAAGAGATATTTAGCTGTTTTTCAACTTGAATAATAAGGGAAAGTACCTTATTCATAGGCGGTAAGGGATCTATGAGTAAAATTTGCCCTCGAGCCCCAACATAAATTGGGGTAAGTCTCATGAGGAATCAAATAGTACGTTGTGTTTGTTGGTATTCATGCAATTTCTTTGCTATATCATCACAAAGTGGAAGCATCACGGTCATCCCACAGCCCTTTTAGTTTTTTATAGTATTCACGATTGCTCATGTCTCCTTGAACGCACTCGTGAATTTCTTGTTTGACATGGAAAAGGTGAACACTATTCGAATGAGAGAAACACTCTTTCAATTCCCGAGAGATGTTGAAGGCACTGTTACTGTACATCACACTTTGAGAAATGTTTGGTGAAATGGTGTTGAGAATCCAACCCTTAACGAGTATATTGCAACTAGTCCATTGCTTGTATTCCTTGGTGGATGTTTCAGATGGTTTCGTGATGGACCCGTCCACAAAGCCATCCTTGTTCTTGGTGATGAGAGCCATAAGCATGGCATGACTCCAAAGAGGATAATTGTCCCGTGTCAAGTGTTGAGTCACAAGGACCAAATTTGGTTGATTGGAACGATGGAGATAAAAGGGATCGCTTGGATCGTTGTACATGTTGGTAGAGGTCTTAACTGCCTCTGTAGTTTCATCATTCTTTGCCATAGAAACTGAAAATGATGAAGGTTGGGAGTTGAGTGGGTTATGGAGATTTTAAAAGCTCTGATACAATCTAAATTTCCTATGGTACCGAATTGGAGAAGCTTTCTATATATTCAGTATATTGACTTGGTGCGTACAACGGGTATTTTATACAAGAGAAGAGAATAATTTTGTAGTTAACAATAACAACTTTCCTAACTAATAATCCCGATTTAGGAAAATTACATAGTATCGACTACAGAGAATAAAGAAAGAACAAAGAGGAATAAATAGGTAGGATCTTGATTCTTAATATTCATTCCACATATCAAGATCATAGTGAAACAAAGCGTTTCACGTGTTTTAATAGTGTTTGACTTGTCTTGATTTTCAATTACCAAACAATAAAGAAAATAAAATTCTTTATTTTTTTACTCATCTTGAGCTACGTGAGAACTCGTAAAGAAGGAAGTTAGCACACAGCTAACTGGAATATTTTACACAAATAGCATTAAAAATTGCTAAAAAATGTGTGGAAAATGCCACTTGTAATAGGCTCTAATGGTAGGCCTATAAATACTCAATTGGGCTTACAGCAGAAATGGTCCAATTAAATGGGGCAAATTACACAAAAGAGGCAAATTAAATGGGGCAAAATAGGGGCAAATTGATAAATACAGATTTTTATTAAACAGTACAAAATTACAACATAGATCAAGTTTAAAGGAAAATATGACGAAAAGTTTGGGTATACATTTAATAAGTTATAATTACACTCTGTGATAATCATGTTACAGTATGTAATATTTCGAAAATGTTAAAATCAATTATTTTTTATAGTGCATATTACACCCCGTAATAACTGGGGGTTAATTATCTGATATCATATATCACGATAAATATTTACATATTTTTCTTCATTTATAGTTTGTTAATTATAAATTACATGCATTAAGGAGTTGCTTCAGATTTGTTATTTTTTTTCAAATTTCACGGAAAATCGAAGTGCTTGGTTGGATTTCATTATAATTACACATATGGTAAGATTTTGATCTATTATACACTTATCCCTCTCTCATTTCTACCACAATATAATTTCAGTAATTTATAATGAAATCCAAATCAGGGCCGGCCCTGATATTTTAGAAGCCTCGTGCCAATGTCAAATATGGGCCCCTATGAATATTAAACCCCTGTTTCATGGAGATTAAGATTAGATTTTTAGCAGATTTTGATAAAAGTTGATGGAATATGTGGTTGAAAACTTATGGGTAAAATGAAATGTATGGTTAAAATCAATTGTTGACTTTAATTTGCATGCTCCACTTGGCTCGAGGGGATATAGCTCAGTTGGTAGACCTCCGCTCTCTTCCTATCACCTTTCCCATACAATTTACAATATTTGAACGGTCTATTCTTTTACACAAAATCATAATTATAGATACGGGCCTCCTAAAGATTTCATTCAATTGGAATTTGGTTATTCACCATGTATGAGGATTCCTGCTAAGCATTCAATGTTGGAATTTCTATTCTGTTTACTGAATTATATGAAATTTTACCAAGGGAAACTCTTTTTAGGAGGTGCTGCTAAATACAATTAAAAAAAATAAAAAATAATCAGAAAAATTGTAAGACAAAATACAAGATTTAAACTCTAGTACAAACATAAAAAAAGAAAAATAATAATAAGTGGATCGAAAAATTTTCAAACCAGATTACATAACACATAGAGAAATATTAGTTTAATTAAAATATTAATCAATACAAGGATACTGAAAAAATTGGGAAAAAATGGACAAATAAAACGAAATACAAGAATCCATAGAGAAAAATGAATATACCTTTAGCAATAGTTTCTTGAATAAGTGTAAGACCCACCATGAAATTATTAGAAAATGTAATGACAGTAAATTTTAAAAAGATAAAAGTGACATTTTATTTTATGTTAAGAACAAGAAAAAATGACAGTTGAGAAGATAAATGGTTCAATTAATTATATATATAGAGAAAGTAATAGATATGATATATTTATGTGATACATAAATCAATGTATGTGGTAATGACATTTATATGATTTTTTTTAGTGATGTGTATATTTTTAAATTTTATTAGTTTCTTGTGTGCATATAATAATTATAATTTAAAAAATTTTGCAATTATAATTTTTGTTTTTCTTTAACCAGACAATTAATTTACACAATTTGGGGCCTTCGTTAAAGTGGGGCCTTAGGCGATCACTACGCCGCCTTTGGTCAGGGCCGACCCCGATCCAAACAAAGATTATAATTGCAAAAAAATCTCAACATGTATGATTTCAGTATCAGATATTTACATACTGTGGTTGAATGTTACACAAAAAGTTAAAATTAAGAGTTTAGGACATCTGTAGGAAACTTTCTAAATACAATATTATATTTATTTTAAGTAGTCAATGATAAAATCTAAGCTCTAAGGGACCCTTTCATTTAACTTTTTAAAACAGAAAGTAACTCTATCATTATTTCATAATAATTGCATTTAATAATCTACAAATTTCAATCATCTACTAAGTAAATTATTCAAATCATACTTAAATTGATTGGCAATTGATACATTGAGAAATCAATAAATAATTTTTATTTTTTATTTTTTAAAAAAATTGAAGAGCCAAAATAGAGAGTATTATTAGAGTACATTAAAAAAAGTATTATTATTTGTAAGCGATGATTACCAGTGAGCGGCTATGAGGCATTTAGATATCAATTGATTCGTCAACATTTAAATCCATCATTTAATATGACAATTAAGTTTGTAAATTAATTAATATTATTTAAATGCCACTTCATTACCTATCGGTAATCACCGCTTATGAATAGCATTACTATAAAAAATTACTCTCGAAATTTAAAAATACTTTATATTATTATGTTACTTGTACATAGAGACTCTTGGTGATGTTATTAAAAAGTTACCTTGATTGTAACTTTTCAAAAAGATACCTTAACTGTAAGTATTTCAACATTTACAGTAAATGTAACTTAGTGAATAGTATCAACACAATGCTAAAATAGAAAATTGAAAATATACACTCCTTCCAATTACCTTTCAAAACATCATTTTGTACCTGCAAGTTGAAAACAATTCGAATAATTTGCTATATGAAATAAGAGAATAATGCAATCCCAACAAAATCAGATTCATGACAACAAGCAAGGTCTCAATTTCGCCTTCTTTGATATTCTTCAGTATGATAACATTATGACTCCTTGTCCTTAGCATACTAATAAAATTAGATGATAAAATTTCACCGAGATTCATTAATGTTGAACGAGTTGGACATTTCGTCTATCTTCTAGTTAATAATATATTCCACAAACATTATCACATACACACCAGAGTCACTATTGCACAAAAAGGAAACGATTTAAACAAATAAATTAGGCAATTATATCACATAGAACACTTGTTACTTATTGACAAAAAATAAATAAATTATACTTCCAACAAAATATTCATATCCAACAAAGCTAAGATAATATATGGCACATGAATTAGAATAACCAAATAAAAAAAATAAATCAAAACATGGGTCAATCTTCTCACAACAAACTACAAGATGGTTGAGACTTTTAGTCAAAAACTAACATTCTAATAACAAAATCATATAATAAAAGTAACACTCTATGTGACCTCGCACATTACCTGCTTTTGATTGGAGATTCAGACGGAAAATAATGGCGTTTATGGAGGTGAGAGATGCTTTACAACTCGAAACAAAAATGTTCAAGCACTAGTAATATGATCAAAGATAATTGCATATAAACAAACATTCATAAACAACTCAACCGAAGTCAAAATAATCTAAACTGAAGCAAATAAATATAGATTAAAGAGAGAAGATTGGGTGTGGTTTTAAGTGTAAAGAATTGCATTAGATTCAAATGTTACAAAAGCTGCTTATTTATAGAATTCTGGCTAGAGTGATAGACATTGGATAAGAACTACGTGACCTCATCTTTCAGGTTGAAGGCTCACATCACTCATTTTGCTATGCATTTAATACATTGACAACGGATCAGCCACCCTACATCCTAGGCGACAATCTTGACATTCATTATTATAAACGTTATATTAATCATTTCTAAAGATTGCCCATATATTCTCTAAAAGGCAGAAATGACTTCAGCCAAATGAAGCTTTGGATGGAGCGAGAGTTTTGACCAAAATGGAGCTTTGGAACAGAGAGCATCGACTTCTTCTTTGATTTCTTTACTTTGACCGATCGGGTCTTTGTTGATTTTGTCAGATTTGACTCACTGGAGCCTTGTCGGCAAGATGTAACAATAACCCCTCATGTCTATACATGATTATTTATGTAATGCATAGACTTCTTTTATAAAAATAAAATTTTGTTGTAGTGGTTATTTTTACAACAGCACAATCGTTCCCCAAGTCTAAATATACTTATTTATATTATAATTACAATTTGAAAATAGAGCTTTATGACTTGCGTGAAGTACTTATTGAGGTTGTTGTCTGAAGTTGTGTATTTGAAGTTTCTGATTTTTTGGAAGACTGGGAGCATCAGCTGAAGTATAGCTATTCGAGGTCGTTTGCTACGAAGTAATTATATGCATCTGATGCCTTATCGAAACTATTCATGTTGAATCGGATATAGTGTACCTCTACCAATTGCTGAGGCTGTAATGCATTAATTCTGAAGAGACACGTTTTTTGAAACGTTAGGAAAGAGGTGTCCTTAATTATTGCGCTCAAATGATTTGATGTCTTGTACGTTTTAAAGAAAAGATAGTTGAAGCAGCTCAACTTTTCATGCATGCAACCATCGCCAAATTTAAAGAGCAATGATAACTACTGTAAGCGTATTTTTTGGGAGACAAACGTAGTGGCGTACGTAAGTTAGACATTCTGATTTGGACTGTAAAATACGAACGACAAACGTAATGGGTGGCTCAGATTGAATCTGAAATGAACGGTTGGATAATTAGGATTCAGATCTAATGACTGAGGTTTGATGACCTCTGCCTATAAAAGGCAAACTCTTTAACTCCTTGATTATTTACTTTGCAAAAAAGAAATTTTCATACTCCCAAAACTCTGTAACTCTTCAACTTGTTGAAATTTGTTTCCGACCACTTTCACGAATTCTGGCCATTTTTCTTCAGTGATTTTATTGTTTGACTTCGTAAGTATGTTCAACTTCTGTGATTTTGAATCTCATGACTTCTTCACTTTCTGGCAAGGGGACGTAGACATTAGAACAGTAGCTTCTAAGATGCGGGTTACAATAACTAACACCTCCAAATTTATCCAAGCTATTAGGGCTGGTTAAAGTGTGTTTCCCATAAGAGAGACTCGTGTAGACTATAACGCAGGGGTTGGGGGTAGTAAAAACTCCTTCCAAAGTAATTTCTTTTGACTTGGTAGAGATTAGGGAAAAGTATTGTATACCCTACATCGTAGAATTGTTAGCAACCTCTCCTGATGAGCGAACCTGTTTTCCTAGATAGGGATGCGTCGCTGTCAGTGAGTTTCTTCTGACGGGGGACTTCATATGTCCCTTCATCATTTCTTTAGTGTTGTTCTTAGGTCGTACGTGCTGACACCCACCCAATTCGTCCCTAATGCTTGGGCCTAGTTAGTGGGTACCTACTTCTTGTGGAAGAAGACTTCTCTTGGTAAAGATATACCCATCCATGTCTTCCAATCCATCTTTCGACATAGGGTATTAGGTAAAGGAGACTCCAAGGATTGGTATTCCTTGTGTCCATGGGGGCTTACTCCCAATTTTTCATTGGCCTTTTCTCTTCCATCAAAGGATAGAATGAGACTTGGTTCTGGGTAAGGGGCAGTGGCAGACGTGTGAGGATGACACAGTTCCTCATGTAATAGTTCCAACCTCATACTCAGAAGCTCGTGAGTGTCCCACCTTTAGCTGCCTTTTTCTTCTAGTTAGTTTGATTATAACATTTCCTATTTCTTTTGCAGGATCAATAGATCGCTTTGAGTTAACCCAAGTAGAGTTGGGTATTGCAGATGACATCTATCTTCGTTCTTTATCCTCTCGAGAGTTCAATCGGTTAATAGTTGCTCATTGATTTTTCGAGGAGTTCAGATTAATGGCCTAAGAGGTAACATTAGAAATTTTCCTCACTGCTTATAGAGTGATATTTATACTGATTATATTGTTCTTCTATTTGCAAAAAAAATTGACAAGAGGACTTACCCCATCCCAACCATGGCTTTCATTATGGCCATAACCTCTATGATCGAGAAGAAGAGGTCAAAGCCCTCATCTGTTGCTGCCAAGTAGGTGAAGGACAAGGTGGAAAGGATTAGTAAGAAGGCTGTTGACCGTGAAAGTGGGACGACCCCTTTCCAAGGACAAGGGGAAAAAAGGTGGATACGGTCCCCTAAGAGAAAATTAACCTTCTCTTCCACCGGGTAATGAGGTTCAATCACCATTTTACCTTTTCAATCTGAATTCCCACCTGGGGAAAAATTGATGGCAGCATCAATTACTGAAGCGAGAGGAGGAAAAAGAGACCACTACATTGGAGCTTTCGAGGCAGGGGTCTTCAAACAAGGGAAAAGTGTCAAGTGATACTTTTACTATTTCAGACACAACATCTCTCGGGAGAAAGCTCTCATTGTCAAATATGAGCTATGAATTAGTTCCGAAGGCCCTATCCATTCGTCCTCCAGAAGGCTAAATAAGAACTGCTACATTCTAAATTTTCTAAATAGACAGATGAAAAAACAACATCAAGTCCAGTGACTTGGCCATCATCTTTGCTACAATGGTGAACCAAACGGGATGGCATTTGGAATAGCCATAGAGGCTGAAGTCCTCTATAAAAATGTTCAAAAGAAAATTAAAGAATTTTTGAATAAGACTTCCCATGCCAAGGAAGTAGCTAAAAAAGATAGGGCTGATGCTGAGGCCATTAAGAAGCAGCAAGTTATGGAGTCCGTGAAAATCGCCTTTACCTTAGCAGAGATTGAAAATTTGAAGAAGGAAGTCCACTTGACCCAGAGTAAAGTGGCTTCCATGACTAAACGAGTGGAGACTTCTGATGCACACTAGAAGTTGGCTGTTGAGGTCTTGGAGAGGTCAAATAAGGAAACTGTAACACTAAAGCAACGGGTGGGGGAGCTCAACTCTAAAGTTGCTGGCCTCAGCGAAGAAGTGGAATGTGTTAGGGGGGTAGCCCAATCAGCTGGCAAAGATACTGTGAAGCAGTATATAGCCAAATTTCACCTAACCGAGGGGTATCCGAGCTTCTCTAAATATTGGAAGAGGTTTACTTACACTGAGATGGTGGAATAGATTAATGTACACTCAGCTTTCAACACCACCTCGTTAAAGTCACAATTCTTTCAACACCACCTTGTTAAGGTCAGAATTCTTGGAGGAGAGAGAGCAAGAAAAGCCTCAGACTCCTACATATGGTAGCCACGTAATCGAAATTAAAGATGAACTGGCGAGGACAATGAAACCTCTTAAGCTGTGGCACTCAATGCCATCATTCCCTTCACTGACACTAATCTCCCTCCCCACCTGTTGCTTAAGCTTTTGTAATTTCTTTTTTATTTTTCCAATGTAAATGGCTTCGGCCCCCCAATGTGACAAACTTCAATGAATGAAATCTTCTTTCTTACATTTGTGTTACTTTTACAAAATTTTGTTTATGTTACTACTATTTGACTTGTTTCAGCCTTTGTTAAGACTTGTTTTAATCATAATTTGTACAAGTTAGAAGTTCAAAATATCTTTTTGACCCCGTTCTCTCTCTCTCTCTCTCTCTCTCTCTTTTTTACCTTATCTTTCCTCAGCATGGGGTTGAATGATTTATCCATGTAAAGGCTTTCCTCATGACTTTTGTCATGGGGGCATGTCTTATCCACTTCGATGAGGAAGGATGTGGTCCCTTTTAGGATCCATCTCTTTGTCGAAGTGCTCACGTTTCTTTACTTGGTGGATAACTCAACATGCAGAGGCTTCTCCTAAGATCTTTGTCGCTAGGAGGTAATTTTCTTTCAAGAATTTTAACAAGGCTATTTTAATTGAATTAAACAAACCGTACACGAACTAAGTATTTATACACTTTTTAACTGATAGTACCTTATTAGGTATTGTACGTTCCAAGGATGAGGCTGAGCCTTACTATCCAAATTTTCGACCCTATAGGTTTCAGGCCAAACCTCTTCTTTGATGCAATTGGGACCTTCCCGATTAGGACCAAGAGTTCCTACTCCTAGCTCTTTGGAGGATGGAAATACTATTCTCAATTCAAGGACATTTAAACGAAATGACTTCTTCTTGACCTTTGAGTTGTAGTAGCGGGTTATCTTTCGTGGGTAGGCAGCTAGCTTCACTTGGGATTCATTCCTCATTTCATCAAGGAAATCAAGTTTGCATATTCTCAACTCGTCGTTAGATATTCTGTTGAACTGTAAACGGTGAGGATATGGTAGACCTACTTCGATCTGGCTCATAGCCCCTGTCCCATAAACCATAGAGAAAGGAGTTTTATCTGTAGCCGCCCTACTAGTGCTTCGGATAGCCCATAAAACCTGAGGTAGCTCATCCATCGAAGCCCCTTTGGAAGCATCCAACTTTCTTTTGAGGGTGTACTTAATGGTGTTATTGATGACTTTCACCTACCCATTGGCCTAAGGATGGTGGAGGATGAAGAAATGCTTCTTGATCCCCAGTTCTTAGCATAAGTCCCCGACTTTCTCGTTATCAAACTGTCGCCCATTGTCAAACACGATTTAGTGGGAGATGCCAAACCTGGAAATAATGTTTTTCCATAAGAATTTGAAAGTATTTGCTTTAGTTATTATAGTCAAAAGCTCTGCTTCCACCCACTTAGTAAAATAGTCAGTGGCGACCATAGCAAAATTAGCACTGCCTTTTCCCTTAGGTAGAAGAACAATTCATCACTTGGCAAAAAGTCAAGGGCTAGAGACAACACTTAGTTCCTGGAAGGTTGTTTTTGTATTGTCACCAAGCATTGACACTTGTTACACCTTGTCACAAATTGCTATACATCCTTATTCAATGTAGGCTAGTAATATCCCTGATTCAGCACCTTTTGTGCTAGAGCCCATCCTCTTTTATGATTACCACAAACCATTTATGAATTTCTTGGAGCACGTAGGTAGCTTGCTAGCCACCTATGCATTGGATGAGGGGTAAGCAAAAATCTCGCTTATACAGTACATCATCCAGAAAAATAAAATGTGCAGCTCGTCTTTTAAGCTTCTGTATCTCCTCTTTCTTAGAGGATAACGTTTGATCCTTAAGGAATTCTATGATAGGCTACATCAATGGAAAAATATCTTTGACCCACATTAACTCTTCACCTTTAGAAGTAGAGGTTTAGGGAGGTGTTCTATAGACACAACAATACGCAGTTCAGAATCTTTTCTGCTCGCTAGCTTCGAAAGAGCTTCGACATTGACATTTTCTATGGCAGAATTTGTGCCAATTCGAACTTTCAAAGGACAGAACAAATTCCATTACCAAATTCAAATATGCGGTCATAAAATTGCTATTAACATGGCTTACTACCTACTGGGAGCCACAGTTGATAATTAGCCTCTTCATTTGCATCTTCCTAGCCAATCTGAGGCCAGCTAAAAGGGCCTCATATTCTACTACATTGTTGGTAGCTTTGAACCTAAATCTCATACACAATTAAGCATATGTCCTTCTGGGCTGACTAAGACCACTTCTGCCCCATACCCTGTATCTCCAAATGAACCATCAACAAACAGGTTCTAGGTGGGAGGTTTGGCAGTTTCCATTTTCTCTTCCATTTCTGGAATTTGGGCGAACTTTGCCACGAAATTTGGCCTTTGATGGCAGCTCTTGTCTTAAACACAATGTCGAACTTACTAAGTTCTAGAGCTCACTTTATCATTCTTCCTGAAGCGTTAGGCTTCTGTAGCACTTGTCTGAATGTGAAGTTGGTTAGCGCTTGTACAGTGTGGGCCTGGAAGTATGGCCTTAATTTCCAGGAGGCAATCACCAAAGAAAGGGCCATCTTCTCTATATTTAGATAGTGGGTCTCTGCCGCCAGAAGTGCTTTACTTACATAATAAATAGGTAGTTGGTGATCATATTTATCCCTTACAAGTACTGAACTGATAGCATTGGTGGTAACTGCCAAGTTTAGAGAGGAGGAAAGCCTGTTCCAAGTGCTTCTTCAACTCTTGTAAGGCTACTTTGCACTCTTCCGTCCACTGTAATTTCTTTCCTCTCTTTGGGACCTTGAAGTGGTGACAACTAACATTTGGGTCGATGCCAACCATGTCTTCATATCTCCAAACAAAGATATCCAAATTTTCACATAAAAGGCGTTTCAGTTTGTCCTTAACCTCTATTGGCAGATCTTTTCTAAACTGTAAGGATTTGGAGGGATTATGAGATCTAATGGAAAACTTTTCAATTCTTTTGAGGTTCGCAGTCAATGATGTGAAGATCCAATTTATCTAACTTAGAAGCTTTTCAGTAGCTCTCCATTTTTCAAGTGCTCTTATCACTTAAGAGACAGCCTCTTCTTCAGAAGCGTCCACCATTTCCACGTCTTCCCCTTGTTCAGAGATTTGTCCTTGTTCAGAGACTTCATTCATGTCAGTGTCTATCAAAATTACGTTGGCATTTTTAGGTTCTACCTTCGCGAGGGATTTCAAATAGCACTCTCTTGCACTCATTTGGTCATCTTTAATAGTGCCGATGCCATTTCACTAGGGAATTTCATACATAAGTGGTGAATGGACGTAACTACCCATAACTAATTTAACGCTGGTCTTCATATTACTCCATGATAGGCAAAACGATTGTCTACTTCCAAAAATTTCATAAAATAATGATCAGTCAATGGAGTCATTCTAATCTCCACTACTGGAGTGATTCTTCCCCTTGTGATGATGCTATTGTCCACTTTCATTTTATCAAAGGTTACTCCAATTATGATGTTGATCGAACTCCCACTATCCACTTACATTCTTTTAAGGCCATTTCGTGCTATGACGACCCTTATTACTAAGGTATCACAATGTGAATAAAATAGTTGCATCGTCTTGTGTAAATGCAATGGATTGTACCCCACTCCAAGTTGAGGGTCAGTTTTTGTTGACTATGAAGCTTTCCATTGGTGGATCCTAGGCATCCCTTACATAGTTCTTTTGTGCATTTCTAGTTTTTCCCAACATATGTGCATCCAAAAATTGTGTCAATCTCTCGAATGGGTTCATAGCTAGTGGTGGCTTGGGGACTTCTCCTTTTTCTTTGACCTTCCCTTGGCCTCTTCCCATCACTTTCTCATCTCAGATGAGCATCATTTTGAGTGGGACGCCTGGCCTCAAATCTCCTACGTTGTCGATCTTGCTTAGGAGGTGCATCTCTTCGTGGACTCCTATTACTTCTTTAGTTATCAGATTGTGGGTGTAAGGCAATGTCCCTGCAATCAGCTGTGTTATGGTTATAACAGTGGTGGTAGGTGTAGTAGAGGGGTGTCTCACCACTATTTCTAGGTTCAGAACTTCACTCCCTACCTCTTCCCCATTGCAGAAACTGTTGAATGGCCATTCCTTGGTGGCCTCAACACTGGGGTTGACTTCCTTATAAGTTAAAGCTAGTACTACATTTAACGTTGCCGCAACCAGTGCTTGCCCTAGGTTGAGGGTGGTTGACTCTCTGACCTGGTGTTCCATCAAATAGGATGAGGAGCCTCTTCCTCGTTGTCTCTTAGGAGGTAGGAGTCCCCGATTGGCCCTATTGCGATAATCTTTCAATTCTTCATTGATAATCTTACACCTCATCATTTTCAGTTGGGCATCATAATTGTTAGGATCCTTGTTTTGCACGTCTCTTCAAAAGAGACAACTCATGTCCATCCATCCCTTCAGGGCTGATAGTATTTTCCTATCGGTAACTTGTACGTAATAGGTCATTTCATCAGTAAAATTGGGATAAAAAGCTTTTCAATGACTCTCTTTGCTGCTTCCTCATGTCTTAGAGGCATTGTATTGGCCACTTGCCTTCGTTCCTTGTTGGGAAGTGCTTAAAGAAAGCTTTTTTTTTTTTAAGCTTGGCCAACTTATGATATTCCCTTCTAGAAGTCTAGTATACCACACTTCAACTGCCATTCTTAGGGTCAAATGGAAAGCTCTATATTTTACAGTGAAAATTGGCATCATCTTCTAGGTCACAAGACCTTTGTGGTTCGTCAGAAGGTTCATCCTCTCTGACTTGAGGTCCTCGATGTGGTTGGGATGGTCTTGATTGATTTCTGGCTTGTTCTGCTCTCCTCTGATACCTATTCTTAGATGGAGGATTCTGAGGCAAGTTGCCATAAATGGGTTCATTTTGTCTTTCAAACTAAGGTGGTCCCTACTGCCTACTTCTAGGTGAAAAAGGAGGTTGGGCATTCCTATTTCTAGGCCTTTCGAGGCTTAACCTATCGAAGACACTTATGGATTTTTAAGGCATGTTTTTCGGTTCGTAATTTGGAGGAAAGTTAAATAGAACCTCGTTGGGTCGGTCAATGGCATAGTTGGTGGATGTATTAACCTCAACTTCACTCTCTTAAAGGGCCTCTTCTCTGTTGTAATGTTGATAATAAGCCATTTGGTTTTGGACCCCCTCTTCGTCATGATAGTAAGTCCCTTGTGGAGGGTCGTAAAAGAAAGCATTTCCTTGAGCTGAATATGGGGGGATTAGGTATCTTCTCTGGTTCTGCATATTCATAAAAGCAGCTCTTGTGTGGCAATATTCTGCTAGGTAATATCCTTCATGTTTGCGGCCATTGTGGCCACTTCCCTAGTGAGTCGGGCATCTATTCTGGATTCACATTTGATCCACCTCGTCAATGTTGCTGATGAAATCGATGGCAGGTTACTGGAGCAACATGTGAGGGTTCATTTTCTTTAGGGTGTTTTCTAGCTTTCCGAAGCGCTGACTCTTCATTGTCAGAACTCATGGTAACATTTTCTATCCAAGAACAATTTGATTTTTTCTATGCGAATGATATTCCTTTTTTAAAGGAATAAACTGAACTTTAACAAATTGTTTCTTGAAATTTTTAGTGGTTCTTTCTTCAAGAACAACCTCTCTTCTTCAAATGCAAGACACTCCCAAAATATATTTCCTTAACAGCTTTTTCCATGGGTTTTTTGTGGTTAAATGTGTGGATTCCCACAGAAGGCGTCATTCTGTTGACCCCATTTTTTGTAATGGTTACGTGGACAACGGATGTTGGGCTCACTTGTATCTACGCAAGGAAATTATTGACCGGAGATTCGAATGGAAAATGATGTTGTTTATGGACGTGAGATATGCTTCACGATGCGAGACAAAAATGTTCAAGAATGTGAAAATATAAAATTAATAAAGATTTCATGAAACATAAACAACATTCGAGAACTAAAATGTGAAAATAAATAGATCAATAATAGATAATACACGAATAACCACCATAGAAATCTACAGATGGGATATTAGACATTATATCGTGGTCAATTACTCTCTTCGCCACTTATAATGCTGGTAGACATTAATTGATGAATGAGTTACGCTACATGTACACACTCTGTTTAACATAATAATTTACATACACCAACAATAGGGTGTGGTAACCACACATTTGGAAGTTTTTTATTCGGGCGAGCCCCACGAGCATGTGAGAGGATGGCGCATTTTCGGTAACCCCCATTCGGTACAAATAGAATTATCCTTGATGAATATACTTACATATTATCCATTAATATCTCTCTCTAGCTAAAAAATAGAATTATTTAACATCATTAATTATTCTCATTTAAATGTCTTGTTGCTAGGAAAAAAAATAAAAAATATATAGTCCTTGTTTGCTTTCATTTTTTGAGAATCGATTCTCTCCTATACTCATTATCACTTATACATTCTTAAAAAAAAATAAAAATAAAAATCATTTTTTACATTTCTTTATAGTTTTCTTACTTTTTAACCACATATTCACTAAAAAAAAAATTAATTTTCTATAAATTAATTCTCAAAAAATATTTATCAAACAACCGCTAACATAGAATTTAATAAACAACGAAAATATCTCCATAAAACTTACTCAACTAAAAACATAAACTATAATGATATGATCCGGGGTGCGCC
>CAIGRB010039723.1:0-18832 GCA_903798255.1 Fraxinus quadrangulata
TAAATAACTCTAAAAGGAAAGATTACATAATAATTATACAATCAATTATTAAGAAAAATAATTCTACGCTATTGAAAAATATCATATAGATTATTCTTTCCATATCTTCAATAGAAGGAAGACTCCAAATGATACAGGAGAAACCTCAAGAATTTGGGAGAGTGGGTTGGGATTGTATGGGGCTTTAATACTACTAAAAATTTCAATTTTAGGGTTTTAGAATATAGTGTAAAAATAATGACAATTGTTTATAAATGCCACACTGCCAGTGATTTCCGTACCAAAAAAAACAATATATATATATATAAAAAGTGATTTGGGTGTGTTCTTCCTGTCTTTGCATGAATTGAACCAGTAATCAACAACTCGATACTTTGTTCTAGTTAACGATATTATTAGAGAGTCTATCAATTGTTGATGTAGCGTTGAACTACATTATCGTCAGTTTGGAAACCTGCATTAGCGGTTCCTAATTTATTGTTCGAGTACGTTTCCAACATTTTCGTTATAATTCTTCAGTCAATAATTATCTTGTCAACTAACCTAATGAAAAAGTTGAGCATGCGAGAATCATTTTACAATTTTACAGGCATTTGAAAGAATTATGATATTAAATATTCATTGTGAAACTAAAACAAAATTTCTTGCATACATAAGTTGCGACATAAACATAAATCACTCAAATAAAACATTGCTTTAAGATTGTTATCTATAGAGAAATAACCTAATGAGCATCGATGTTCATCTTAAACCAAGCACCGATGACATAACATATTAATTTATTAGTGGATAGTAAATTTAATTCAAATGTTAAAACTCACCATAAATTTGCCATCCATTAATGAATTTATATGTTATATCACCGAAATTTTGTATATGATGAACACCGGTGTTCATTAAATTATTCCTCATTATCTATAATATTTAAACATACATTACAATTTAATTAAAACTTAAGCTGTTACAAAGAAGAATAATGGGTTAAAAACACTTTTAGTCATTTCATTGATAGTAAAGTCGCAATATAGTTATCCAACTTTATTTTGTTAATTTTTAAGTGATCATTATAGTTTATTTTCCATTTCATTATAATCACCTAGTTAAAATTCATTACTTTTTCTAACCGAATATTTAACGTCGCATTGACTAGAAGTCTTCCACACTGGACAAAAAATAAAATTAAAATGATCTAAATGTTTGGAAAGTGTTTATAAACACTTTAAACTATAAATACTTTTAATAAAATCACTTTTTAATCATATATTTGTAAGATTCAAAAGTACGTACTAATCTCTTATTCAATACTCATTTTTATTTGTTTATAAATACTTTCCACATATAAGATTATTAAATTTAATAATTATTTTAAAATAAAATAAAGTTCGAGATTAAAAAGCAATATCATCATTTGACAACTACGTGGAAGGCCATCAACATGATATTTGAATAATGAAGTCGCATGCCAATAATCTACCTTTCTATAAAAGAGAGGATCCATCGGATCACTATTCATTCTCGGTACCTCATGTTCACACTTCACCTGTTTGGAGTTTGCTTCTTAGGGGGACTACACTGGTTTGGATTGTGGTGGGCCTACATTTTTACTGGAAAAAAAATGAACCCAGCCTCAATTGTTGACTTTACTAAGGGATGTAGTTTGCCAGTTCACATACTCCCTTTAATTGTGGGCATTTGAATAAAAATATTCACGCCACCTTACTTGTTGACTAATTCACTCTATTACTACCATGATTAAATGGACACTTTTAGAAGCCGTAGTTGAAGCAAGATGTACTCCTTCACGAGTAAGTAATATGATTACACTGGCACGTCGTGAATTACTATTTAGTTAGGAAATATCCTGTTGTGTATATAACTGTGGAAATTTTTACAAGCATAATCACGTCACCATAATTGTTGACTACAGAACTCCATCGGCTTCAAATTGGACGTACTACACCAGTTTTCCACCTTTCCATATATGGACATCTGTCAAAAAATATTCACTAACCGCCTCTACCACCTTCAAATTATCTGTATTGAAACATTTTATTTTCCTGTTCTCACAACAACCATAAAGAAAGTATATACTATTTTCATATTTCGCCATAGAATTGACGTCCAAACTACCTGAAGCTAACGTTCCGAATAGTTTTCTATTTCCACAATCTACCTTCCTATAGAAGAGAGGATCGTTGAATTCATGGTTTGTATTTTTGTTCAACTTTTCTATTTCATCTCGTTTTTCATACATACGTTTCTTATGGAAACTGTTTTCCATTTCTTTTTTTTTTTCCTCCACCGTTATGTCTTCCGTTCATTCTTCTTGACTTCTTCCTATTTTTATTTTATAGAGCAGTAGTAAAAGATTACAAGAGAATGCTACAGTTACCTTTCATACTTTCGGTATTTTTCCATCAGGTGTAGCTTTACTATGAAAGTATACTATAATTTTGTTATTATACATATTTTATTTATATGAATTGAATAATACAATCTACATACAGCTAAAAATTGAGTAAGAGAGTGCATCTCTTTCGCTTGATAGATTTGCAGATTCACGCAACATATTCAAGGTAAACTTGTTTGTATTTTTGTTCAACTTTCCTAATTCATCTCGTTTTTCATGTTTACGTTTCTTATGGAAACTGTTTTTATTTCCCTTTTTTTCCCCGTCTTCTTTTTTATTATATCTTGCGTTCGTTCTTTTTCACTTTTCCCGCTTCTATTTTATAGCACAGTAGTATAAGATTAGAAGAGAGTCCTATAGCTACCCTTCATACTTCCGGTATTTTTTCAACATAGCATAAACAAAAATAAATGAATTGCAATCTTTTATTATCAAACTTGCATCTACAAAAGATGAGTAAAGTTCTTACTAATTAGTCAACCTTCTAGCGATTTGGGAAGTTCCAAAAATAAATATTTGCTAATCATAATTGCGATAAAGCATGTTACATTTAATATTGTAATAATGCACTGTGTATAAAATGTGTACTTTTCGACGCATAGAACAAGTGAACTGCGATGAATTCTAGCAGTAAACATCAACAGTGGAAGAACTAATGCTATTGAAATTGATTTTTGTATACAGTTTATGTACTGTTAATTATAACATTGTTTACATATTGTGAATATTTAAACATACCTTTCACTATTTTCTATACCAATTGTTCAATTGTAAAGTCCATATTCAGTGTGCATATGGTTTAATTTCTACGCTAACGTTCCACTAATTTTTTTTTGTAGTTGTTGCTTATTTTGAGCTTGAAGGATTCGATAAGTTTTCTTACATTTTTGATGGATGTGTTCAAAACGAGTGGTGATGAAAACCTTGATTCGTTTAACACTGAAAATACTTTTGAAAGTACAACTGAATCACAAAATATATCACTTCGTTAGCAACAAAATCAAAGACGAAGAGAGCAGCAAAATGAAGCTCGAATTGGGTGTATTGATCAGCGCAGAAGGATACCTGAGTCTATGTTATCTAAGAATAGTAATTCTCATTCTGCCCATACGGATGAATCTACAATACATTTTGTCTCTGAGGCTTCTACTTTGACCAACAAAAGATCTATTATTTCTACTCCTACATTACAAGAAATTTTTTCTCTATTTAATGTATCAAATGTTACATTTGTATTACCGACATGCACTTATTGTAAACATTGTGGTGCAAAAAAATTTTATAGAGAAAGTAGTGGTTTTTGTTGTTCTAATGGAAAAGTTACATTGTTCATGCCTGATTCACCAATTGAATTATACAACTTGTTTACTTCTAAAGAACCTACATGTTTGGAATTCAAAAAAAATTTCAAGGAGATATAATAATCATTTTGCATTCACTTTGTTTGGTGTAAAGTACGATAAAGCACTATTTAAATCGTACAAATGTATTTATACATTTAGGGTTCAAGGTCAAGTATATTATTATGTAAATCAACTTGTACCAGAGAATGGCACCCCTTCTTATATGCAATTGTATTTTTATGATACAGATAATGAACTTGAAAATCGTATGAAAATTTCAGAAAATTTTGTTGAATATATTTTGATTAGTTGAATTGAAATCTTGAAAATAAAATAAATCCATATAGTAGATTTTTTAGGTCTTTAAGTCATATGACTAATTTGAATGACCATCGAATAAAGATTAGATGTGACCCAGGACTTGATCAAAGAGTTTTTAATACTCATACAGCATCTCAAATAGCTGCTGTATGGGTTGAAGATGATGAAAATGCAAATTGTTCATGCTTGTGATATTATTATTTACTGTCACTCCGGTGATTCACATAAGGTTCATTATTACTACGATTGTTATGATCCTTTGCAATATCCATTACTTTTCCCATATGGAGAATCTGGTTGGCATGAAGGCATTGAGAGATGCATAAACAAATGCTTTCAACCTCAGCATCTGTCTGATTTAATCATTCTTCCTAGCTCAATTACATCTACAACTAACATTATCGACAAAGAAAATCAAGGTTCGTAGATATATTTTCTTTACAATTCTTATCTTCTGCAATTTACAAGTAATAAATGAATATACATTTTTTCATTTTCCTTCATTGGGTAGTATTTAATGAAACGAAGAAACGTTCTCAGATTTCTTGTCGAGAATATTATTCATACAAGTTCCAAATTAGAACTTCTGGTAAGTCTTTATTGCTTCACACTGGTAGATTGTTTCAACAATTTGTTGTAGATATGTATGTTAAAATTGAAACATCTAGACTAGATTATTTTCGTAATAATCAAAAATAAATTCGTGCTGAACTTTATCAAGGTATTGTGGATAGTGTTGAAAATGAGGTAACAAGAGGGTCAACAATTGGAAGAAAATTTATTCTGCCACAATCTTTTACATGTGGATCTAGAGATATGTTAAGAAGATACATGGATGCAATGCCTATTGTACATCATTTTGGAAAATCAGACATTTTTTTACTATGACATGTAATCCTAACTGGTTAGAGATGAAGCATGAGTTAAAGCACAACGATGAAGTTCAAAATTGATCAGATTTAATTGCACGAATATTTCGAGCAAAATTAGAAGAGTTAAAAATGATTTATACAAAACAAATATTTTAGGTCCTGTTATTGCACATATATATATGATTGAATTTCAGAAAAGATAACTTTCTCATGCGCATCTATTGTTCATTTTCAAGTCTGGGAAAAAAATTTGTTGTGCAGAAGAGGTTGACAAGATAGTATGCTGCGAAATTCCTACAAAATTAAATACCCTTATCTCCATTCTGTTATTATTAAACATAATATGTATGGTTCTTGTGGAAACCTTAATCCAAAAAATGTATGTATGGAAACAAATAAAGATTGTAAAAATAAATATCCTAGAGATTACTGTAACACTACTGTAGTTGGTGTTAATTCATATCCATTGTATAAACGTAGTAATAATAGAATTTATGTTAAAGTTAGTGGCCAAATGTTAGATAATCAATGGGTTGTACCATATAATCCTTATTTAAGTGCGAAATTTGATTGCTATATTAATATTGAAGTATGTTCTTCAATCAAAGCTGTAAAATATTTATACAAATATGTGTATAAAGGACATGATCTTATTAATTTTTCAATTCGAACAAATGATGCAGATAAAGAAATTGACGAAATATCTGCTTATCAATCTGTTAGATGGATATCTCTACCTGAAACTATGTGGAGAATTTTTTCCTTCAATTTGTCAGAAATGTATCCTGTTGTTTATTCTCTACAACTTCATATTGAAAATCATCAACAAGTAACATATGCTGATCAAGATTTACTATTATTAACAATAAAAATATGAGAAGAACAATGCTAACAGATTTTTTTCGAATGAATGAAGCAAATGAATTTGCTCGAACATTGTTATATCGAAATTTTCCTACACATTTCGTTTGGAATATAAATAAAAAATTTGGACTCAAAGAAAGAAATAATTTGTTATAGGACGAATTGTCACAGCCAATCCTTCTGAAGGAGAACGATATTTCTTTCGCATTCTTCTTAATCACGTTCGATGGCCATTATCATTTCAGGATTTACGAACTTTAAATGGGATAACTGTACAACATATAGAGAAGCTGCACTTCTATATGGTCTACTAAGCGGAGACAACCACTGCGAAGAATGTTTATGTGAAACTATTATTTATAAAATGTCAATTTCTTTAAGACGTCTATTTGTTACACTTCTTATGCTTTGCAATCCTGATCATCCAAAGTTACTATAGAATAAATTTATACCTTATGTACATGATACCCCCGTTGAAGTTGCTAAACTAGGGGCTCTACATGACATTAGTTCTATCTTAGAATCAGCAGGTAAAAACATAAATGATTATGAAATAGTACCTTTCAATGTAAATATAGATGATAATGAAAGGTCAATAACAATGATCATAGAAGAGACAATCAATTTGGATATTGAAAGAGGATATGTTTGTACATCAAGCTTAAATGATGAACAACAATTTGTATACGATATAATTATGCAAAAAGTCAAATCAGTTTCGAGTGGTATTTTCTTCATCAACGGTCCAGGTGGAATAGGTAAAACCTTTTTATATAAAGCACTCATTGCACGTGTGAGATCTCAGAATTTAATTGCTTTAGCAACCGCATCTTCTGGAGTATCTGCATCTCTATTAAAAGCATGTTCTTTTTACCAAGAATTCCTTTCATTCCTATTAAAACTGATCAAAATGCAATTCCATTTAAAAGAATTTAATTTTCTATTAGACCATGTTTTGCAATGACGATAAATAAAGCACAAGGTCAAACACTTGATTTTGTTGGTTTATATTTTCCAGAACTTGTTTTTTGCCTTGATCAGCTTTATGTAGCTTTATCAAGAGCAAAAAAAAAGTACATCTATAAAAGTTTTGCTTAAATCATCAAATACTGACAATTTGCACTATACTTGTACTAAAAATGTTGTCTACAAAGAAATCATTTCGTTCATACATCAATAGCACAACAACATTTCCGTAAGTAATTTCTATTGTTTACTACATTTCGAAATTCTCTTCTCTGATATAAAATTAAATATAATCAAAATAAATTATCATTGATTTGTTTCTTTAATTTACTCCTATATGAACGGAAAATAAGTTGGTTGTATATATTTAAAGAACCTTCTAAATTCATGCAATAAGTTAATTGAACAAATTAACAAACAGGTTGCACTAACATAAATTCATTTGCATTTCTCCCTTTTATTTGCTGAAAGTGCGGTGATCAATTCATCCATACATAATTTCTGGTTTCTTTTTAGTTGATTTTTCATAATCTTGATTATGAATTATTGAACATTCCTCTTCCACAATTACAATACGTCAGAACACTGAAATTTGCTTATTACTTTACTAGAAAGGATCAAATGTATACCCGTAATTTTAATATTCTATTTTATCTTCTCTTCACTCTATTTTCTGTACACCTTATATTCATTGATACTATGTTTTCTTCAAGTTTTCATAAATTTTGCTCTTCAGCTTTTGTTCTGTAACCAAAAAGATGTAAAATGAAAAATTAAGTTCACTTATATTAATTGATTTTCTTAATTCCAATTTAATCCTACATTCAATTTTTTAGAAGAAAATGTTAGATATTTATAACATAAATATAATATCTGATAGAAATAATTAATTTAGATGAAGTGCCCATTTGGTGAAAATGTGAAATTTGTGTGGGAGGTCGGGGGTTCGAGTCACACCTCACGCATTATATTAAAAGGTCTTTGATTGGGCCTGGGCTCTTGGGATTTCTTGATCCAAATAAAATAATTTTTATTTTATTTTATTTTCGTAATTATTTAATGGGTCAATTAGCCAGTATTCAGAAACTGTTTTTAACTGCCCAATATTAACAACTCATTACCACTGCACATAATGTTGGATCATGGTGGAGGCAGTTTCATCTTTTCTCTACCTATATAAACCCCCATTTGGACATTAAGAAAACCACACAAAAAACGAATTATATCTTTCTATTGAAAAAAGAAAATATTATACTCAATTTTTTCATATTTTTCTGGAGTACACTTGAGAGTTCTGGAAATCAATTGTGATTGCTGCACAATTGGTTTATTTGATCGTTGTATCCTGGAGTTGATTGTCCACAGAGGTCGCAGCAGTTATCGACGGGCAATTTCGCTTTAGGATATCGTGCTGTCACGAGACTCGATCAGTCGATAAGTTTTATTTTTCTGCACTTTACTGTATTACAACTATTAATCTGTCCAACAGAAAATAGATTAGGGTAAGATTAAGATTACTTTTATGTTTTCTTGCAGGTATAATTGTCACATCCAAATGCCCAATTTAGGTTGCTTGAAGTTTTTTGTCATTAAATATATAAGGTAATATTTTTTTTCTCATAAGACTAAATAGATTGAACTGTAATATTGTTGTGATAACCTTATATTTATTGATACTATGTTTTCTTCAAGTTGTAATTTTCAATATTACACCGCCAAAACACAGTACAATATAGGATGTGCTTAATGTAAAAACACAAAAACTTAGTTAATTGTTCTAACCATGCTACTCTGTACATAATTATTTCAAAAAAAAAAAAAAAAAGTTCAATTTCTTATTCTCTTCATTATTCTTTTTAAATTTCTCTTACTTGTTTGAATAAATTTTGCTTTTCAGCTTTTGTTCTGTAACAAAAAAAAAAAGGTATAATGAACAATTAAGTTCACCTATAGTAATTGATTTCCTTAATTTCAATTTAACTCCTACATTGAATTTTTTGGAAGAAAATAAAAGAAGGTAAGACTAACGTTATTTTTATGTCTTCTTACAGATAGAATCATCAGATCTAAATGCTGAACTTAGGTTGCTTGAACTTTTTTGTCATTAAATATATAAGGTAATGTTTTTTCCCATAAGACTCAAATAGATTCTTTTGTTTTGGGGTTTTCCAATACATTATAAAGCAATTTTTCAGGTGACAGTACTGTACTTGACGTGCAAGGTTAAACTTTTATCATCCATTGGTTGTTAAGACATTAATAAATAGTTTAGATTCAATTGACACTTTTAAGTTTTTATTCGAGTTCTCGGTTTGTGTACGTTAGTATAACTTTCTCGATGATAGCATTAAGTGTGGCCTTTCAAGTTAGATTCTTTGATTAATTTTGTTGGGAAATTAATTAACATGGTTAAAACAATTTATGATAGAAACTGATTGTAAATGAAAGTATTGACTGCTTTAACTGTAATTATTATTAAGACTCTAAAGTGATCTTTCTAATTATAGATGCTCGTTCGTATGCACATAAGTATTTATGTAAATGGTCAAATAATGGCTTAAAACAGTTTCAGTTCCTCATTCAAGGTTGATTTAATTTTTACCTTCCTGCAGACCTTGAGCTGTTGACATGGCATCAACAGCTGGAAACTCTGGATGGTTTAGGGAAACGATGAAAGCTGTTCTATCTGATGATTGCTTGATGATAGTGGGAGGCAACAAAACAGACATTCCCCTAGAGAAAAAATCACTTATTCATCTCTGATAGCACCTAAATTAGTATGTTCACTCTAATTTTTTGGTCACTTTAAGCTTGATGTTTGTTTTCCAACTGATCATTTAATTGTGAACTAAACAAAATGTTTACTGGATAGTTTCACTTTGTTATGAAGTTTCACAATTTCAAATTTTGTGTAGTATCTTTTTCGGAGAGATAGATCTTTTTTTATTTTCTAATAATATGGTCTCATGCAATAGCTATAGTTTATATATAGGTTTGTATAACCTTCACCTTTCTTGAAGCCCTTTTGTGAAACTATATTTTCTATTCAATCATTTATCACACTTCATCCTTGAGATTTTCTTTTATTTATGATTTACGTCATTTTAGTGAATGATCGCATTGTTCTTACTATTGTGTTAGAATTTCAATAAGAAAATATATATTGTAGTTGCAAAGCTATGCCAAGTTTTATCAATTAATTGGCTCATATTCACGTTATAACTTACATGCTTATCTTATGGTTCACTACTCATTCATTTAAAGTTAGAGTTTCTTTAATTTGGTTGGACTAATTAACAGCGAATTAATCATTCACTACTTATTTTTACCAAACAGTAGATTAAACATATTTTTTGTCTTCGGTCATAAGTATTTTTTAAATACCGTTTTATTCTGTACGGGAAAAAATTATCACTACATCGGCCGTACTAATTTATATGAGACAACATTTTACATTTCTATGTTGAAAAAATATTATTCACCTCTTTGTTTTTTGTAGATTAAGTATTACTATTCTATACTTATATACTATAGAGAGTATTCTTCTATATATTGACGATTTTTTATTTTTATTATAACTTATAAAAAGTAAAAATTGTTTCTACACTATGTAGATATTTTGCATGACACGCACACAAGATTCAAGAAGCTACTAGAAGCCTTTTTTGACTTTACCATTCACAAAAATCTACGCAGAAAAGGTTCAAAAAGATAATAGAAACCTTTTCTAATTTTACACTTTACACGTACACAAATCTAGATTTAGATTTTTTCATTCAAGTAGATATTTTACTACTAAATAGAAGAGATATTTTACTATTACAGATACAATTCGTACAAAAATTATCTTTCTACCTACTATAATACAACCATGTGTACGCTATAAATAGAAAACAATTATTTTATACCTACTTTCTATTGCATTTTCTATAAATACCTTTAGAAAAAACATCATATTTTTCATTCACACATGCAATCAACGTTTTCAAACTTCTGGTAAATTATTATTCTCCTGTCATTACTTTACATTTGATATATTCTACTTTTATTTTAGTGTAAAATCTGTAGACAATACTAAAAAACATTTCTCATGTTCTTTACACGTATCTACAATGTCTACGATTTATAAATCCATCTGACAAATTTCCAAATCTGAAAGAAATTGGTCTGCTAAAGTTGTAGTGACAGGAAAACAACCACCGAAAGCTGGTCGCAATAGCACTAGCAGATGTCAAAACATTCTTCTTATGGATTTAGAGGTATATATGTACATGCATGATAATAAATCTCTCTTCCGTTGATATTATATATACAAATATGTATAGCTATATATATCTTTCTTTATCTTGTTTCGATATTTCAACAGGGGAATAAAGTTACGAGTATTCTCTACGATGCAAATATTACTGCTCTGACAGATGAACTGAAACTTGAAAAAACATATATGATATCAAATGCAACAGTTAAAGATAACAAGAATTAGTTCAAATGGTCAAGCCAAGATAAAGTTTGGACGATTACTGGCAGGACAAAAATAGAAGAACTCCAGAAAGATAACCTTCACTTCGTATTCTCGAGATATGAACTGACACCATTCGGCCATTTGGAACAATACATGGATACAAATATGGACATCAGTATAATTTTTTGCTACCAAAATAATTACTATAATTCTGTTTACCATTTCATAATTTTTTCTTCCATTCATCTACACTTTATGTCTAATAACATAACTTCTATATATTCTATTACAGGTATTATAGGTATCGCTATTGAAGTTCATCAAAAAAGAATCATTCAGACTCATTTCGACACATAAGCATGTTTTCAAGATGTTATACTCACAGACAAATATTTTCAAACGATGATGTTAACGATGTGGGATACTTTCGTTGATATAGAATGCATTTTCATAAATGAAAACCTTCGCAAGAAACCTATCATATGGGCAATTAATCTAAAAATGTCTTCATATAACGGTAACTCAAACCCAAATACAATATCCTCCTTATGGTGATATTTACGTCATCAAAAAACTAATCATATAATTGTCTTTTTATTAGGTATCACACTTTCTACGAAAGTGAACAGTACTTTTTTCATAAACACGGACATTCCAGCAGTAGCAGATTACAAAGAATGGTTACCACTAAAAAAACTTCTTCCAGTTTGTTATCTTCATAAAATATAATACTTACATTTGATACTTAATTGGTTGACTTTTTTTTATTGCAGGATTAACACAAATGAAGAAACGCTTGACAAACTAATTGAAGATAAATTAGCTGTTGTAATAACAAAACTGAAAATTTCACCTCCAGATATGAGAAAATGCACATCCATTGTAGATTTGCAAAATGTTCACTTGGAGGTAATTTCATACATGCTTACTAAAGTATATACATGCATACGTATTTCAAATACTTTATATTTTCCATGCAACCTTACACGTTCTCTTCTTTCTACATTTTTCATTTCGCAAATATGTTTACCTACAGAAAAAAATTTATTGGATGAAAGCGCACTGGAAAATTACAATAATGCAACAAAGATTCTGGTATTTAGCTTGCGGTAATTGTAACAAAACATCTAATGCAGACTTGGGTGAAGTTCATAAATATCGTTTTTGCAAATTCGAACATGCAAAAATAATACCACGGTATTAACACCTTCTACTTATCTACTTATCAGTTCATTAAAATTACTACTATCTCTGAAATATATTATATGACTTTTGTTCATTTCATCATTCGTGCAGAGCAAATGTTTTTGTACATGTTGAAGATAAATTTGGAGGACTAGATGCAAGTATGATAGGTGACATAGCGGAAACCTTATTGCAAGCCAATGCTGCTGAGCTAATGAATCATATTGAAAAGGTTATACTCACATACTACCATCATGATATCATGTTTTCCTTATATATAATAAAAAATAAATATAAATGCATGGTTCTTATAGCAGGAATCGAGTACAAACATTGACGATTCCATAAAGGTTGAGAGTGAAGAAGATCAACTCTTCTACTTAAAAGTCACTCCAAAAAGACAAACTCCACCAGATTACCGTTACGATATTATATTCACTTGTTCGCCAATAGCAACTGATGATACCCCTTCCACCAAAGTGATGAACATCGATGCTTCTCCTACAAAAATCAATGATATCACTAATTCTGTAACACCGGTTACAACATATGATAATCCAAACACATCAACTGCAACAGGCAAACACAAGAAAGCTTCGACCCAAATTGCAGCTGGAACCCTTGATGCTCATGAAAAAAAGAAACTGAAAGCTACCATAGAAGATGAACAACTCAATTTGCATGTCTACGATGAAAGCCTAAAGTAAACGAAGAAAATGTTCCTTATAGACGGAAGCCAGTGTAGTTAGTACTAGCACACAGCTTTTGAGAAAAAGGCATTTTGTTGACAACACGTAGCCTTATATTTGCTTCTACAATTACGGAAAACAACAACTTATCTAATGCAATTAGTATATCCAGTTAAGTTTTAAATGCATGTTGTTGTTTTACGTAATTCCATAGTTATTTTGGTTACAAATATGAATATCTTGTAGCAACAGCTGATCTAAACTTGATTATATTATCAATAAAATCAGGCTTCTGTTCTAATCCTCGTACATTATGAAGCTTCACAATCACTGCTCTACATTTCCCATTGCATACTTAACTTATATTGCATGCATGCTATTTAGAAATTAAATTTCATGTAAAAATCATTTTAAATTAGTATACAAAAATGCGTAAGAAAAAAAATTACACCTAAATAATTCATCCGTCATCTACATACAGAAGTTAGTGTTGTATTAATTAATTTCCCGTTTCAATTCACTAAAATAAAAATTTAATCATACATTTATTATCCTACCTACATAGAAAAGAAGATAATTTTTTCTATTATCCTACCTAAATAGAAAATAAGATAATTTTTCCTATGTTTGATATTAAATTTGAAGACATGAAATTCATAAATTTATAATGTTATTTTAAAGTAGTTATAAGGTGCCTACAACCACTTCTCTCTTAGCCTACTTCTCCCTTCCAATTCCGGATTCGTCTTCCCTCCCGACGTCTTAGTTCTTCCTTCGCCTAACCTATTACATTTACAGCCGAATTCTTTAAGGTAAGTTTACAATTTATTTCTTTTAGGCTTGTTTAATTAATAACTATTGTTTAAATTTTACCTCTCGACTATGTTTTTGGATAGTAGAAAACGTTGTGAAGTTTCCACTGTATTTGTAGGTTTTCCATTTTGTCAATCAATCACGTACTAAGCTAAAATGGTTGAATCAGTTTGCAGCCACTGATCATTTTGTTGGAAGCAATGCAAGATTTAGATTCCATTTCGGCCTCCTTAAGAGATAGTCAAGAAATTCAATCACAAACCCCACCAAAAAAGATCTATTTACTTTCCAACAAGAATATTAATTTTAGTGCACTGTTGATTAGATACATTTCTTAATCAAGAAATCACTTACTGGGTTGGTCCTACATTAAAATGATTAATGAATAAGTTACTTATGAAAAATAATAAAAATGATTTATTCTATAAAAAAAGTTTTACTTTAGTGATTTTCCTATATTGTCATCCATTGACTTCTGTTTAATTCATCAATTATCTATCAACTCCTCTGCAATTCTTCAGCTAAACATATTTCGTAAATGTTTTAAAATATTTATCTTTATATATGAAGAACTTAAAGAAAATATACCTACTGATGTTCTTTTTTAGTAAAATTGTTGAGTCCTTTTATATTTCACATTTACAATTGTCGAGATGAATAAAATTTATTTCATTTTATCCTTATTTTGTCTACCTAATTTGTTATGAAGTTAAGGTTGGTCTGAGGCCCTTAATAGTACAGTTTCAAAAATTCAAGTTAGGAGGAGAGTACAAAATTGACATCCAGTTTTGATTTTAGAACTTCCAACAATTTCAAGCCATCCTAATTTTAACACTATGTAGTTGTTAAAAATTAAGTTCTTAGTACATTTTGCTAAAGTTCATTAAGTCTTTCTAGATTGCTCAGTTTAGTAACAAAACCGAAATAAGTATACAATAATTTTACATTCGTTAACTTCAAATATAATTTTGTCTTCTAAACATACTTCTTAACTACATGTTGTTCTTCATATCCTTCATGCAGATGTCTTTGGACTATATATTATCACCGAATCAATGGTAATCTGCAACCATCACTCAATATCCAAATCATCATTACTTTAAAGATTTTATAGAACTGATCAGCATAGAGGAACAATCAGATTTGTTGCGTAGTAACTTTCACGCATTCATATATAGTATTCTTCGAAAAGGTGAAAACGAACAACAATTTAGCAGTAAATTAATTCATCAGTTCGTACTACGCCTTGTCAACTGTGGCAAAAATAATGGAGTTTTTGTTAAATTAAATGATCATTTAGCCCGCTTCAGTATGCAAAAGTTTTGTCTTATAACAGGATTACCTTGCCACGAAGTGTCTATGAACCTCGACGTTACTAACGATAGACTACACAATCAATACTTCAATGGAGCTAGGAAAATAACAATGAAAGTACTTTCTGAAGCATTCTACCTTTGTCAACATCAAGAAGACAAATTTAAACTTGGTTTAGTCATGTTCGTCGAATGCATCTTAAAACCTACTGGACGACATATTGATCACAAAGCTTTAAGTATGGTTGAGAACATTCAAGATTTTCTTGCATATCCATGGGGCTGTAAAGCATACATTGTTTTATTAAACTCATTACAAGCGTCCCATTTAGAACGAGTACAAAGAATGCAACAGAATCAACAAAGAGAATCCAAGTACTCATTACATGAATATTCACTTGCGTTCCAGGTACTTCTATTATATTTTCTTATTGTTATCGCTCTATATATAATTCCATTTCCTTATATAAATTTTACATCTCTAATCTATATATATGTTCAACTATGTTAGTACTGGATATACGAAGCATTCCCACAAGTTGGACAAAAATTTGGCCGACCTCTATAGAACATTACAAACACCAAGGATGCATAGGTGGAAGCCAAATACAATCATATCGGAAAATACAATTAAACAGTTCCTTACTACAAAAGAGGTATTTAAACTATTTAATTATACTCCTTATCACATAACATTATACAGTTCTTCCTTCTTTTCCTTAAAACATTCTTACAAACCATTTACATATGGTATCATACGTACAGATTCGAATAATTGCATTATTACAACCAACAGAACAAGAATTACAAACAATGTGGTATACAAATATTTCATTACCACAAGACAACTCTCAACACAAACTAGATGGCATTAACAATGGAGAATCAAATAACATACGACAACAAGATCTCCACACAGATAACAAACCAACAACTAAGACAACTCTCATCACATACTTGACGGCATTATCAATGGAGAATCAAATAACATATGACAACAAGTTCTCCACACAGTTAACATACCAACTACTTGTAACACTTCAGATCCAGCTGCCGAAAGTTCTGCTCTTCCTGTAAGCTCCACCAACGTTACTAGGGAAGAAATGGAAGAATTGATGAATACATATAGACAGCGTATCGTATCAAATGTAGCTGGATTATATGACAACTTCAGAACAACAATTGTAGCAAATGTATCTGGTCTTTGCAGAGAATTGAACACAAACATTGCTGAACAATTAAATAAGCAACAATATTAATATGAAACAATTCTTTACCAACAACAATAATGGCAACAACAAAACTCCCAAGCCATATATCCTTCTATGCAAAATCTTGTAGAAAACAATGTTAGTACAGTATGAGCTTACATCGATGAACAAAACAACAATTTACATAACAAGTTATCTACATGAGAATCAAACATGGAAGCTATTATAGGTTGTCTTCATGAAGATACTCCTGTCCATATGAGCCCCATTGTACAACATACATCGACATCCCAACAAACTGAAAATGTTCCAACACTAAGAACAGAAAAGAAAGATAAAGGAAAAAAAAGGTACAATCTTCAACACCTCCAACAAATTATCCTTTAGAAGACTATTCTTTCGACAGATACAAAACAATTAAAGATTGGATAGAAATAAATAATTCAAGGTAACCAATCTATTTCTATTTTGTCATCTTTATTCTAATCTTATTCATTTCGAACTAAATGAAATTATATTATGCTGCGCATTGTGGGATGACCATTGTAACAACATGTACGCAAGATACTTCCTAAAAGCTATCATGGACACAACCTAAAATATACCAATTGCGGTTCGTAACATTCGTACCTCATATTACAATAAATTTCATANTCAATTCATTTCTTATAGCATATTAAATTCCATAAATATTATATTCACTTTACACCTACTTCTTTTATTAGAGTCTTAATCTGGAGTTGACATTATATCGCCACTTCATCAATGATAATTCCTCCCCCGCTTCAAAAGAATATGCAGTCCTAGACTTCAACTACGAACATGAATGAACTAATTACATGACGGCCTATGTAAACAATCAAGATTTAAGTACCATAAGACGAATATAAAATGCACCTATTTTACAACTCTACATAAGTGGCATTTTTGCCTACAGGTGGTCATGTGTGGTTACAATGCAAATATCTTCTTATTCCATGTTTGTATCCAGGCAACACATGGTATCTATATTTTGTCAATATTTCCAAATGGAAAGTTCAAATCTACGACTGCAGCAACAACAACCACACACCATACCAAATTAAAGCACATTCAAATGCAGTGGTTAACGTAACAACAGCATTATTGATGTCCTCGACATAAGTTCAGTACAAACGTTCCATAAAGAAAAATAAAAACAAGACAATGCGGATAGAGATCATACCATATCAACCTACTATATAATGGATAAGTATATAAACTGCTTAGTGCTACCTATAATATTTCATTCTTTAGTTTACATAATTGTATATTTATCATACCTATTACATTAAACATAAAACTATTTCTTCACTAGACCAAACTGTAGAGTTTTTTGCTCAAATACATTGAGTGCTTCATCCTAAGCTATCCGATCAAGATAATATCTGCAAATAGAATGGCTTCATACAGACAAAAAATTGCCATTGATATCTGCTTCAATGAATATTATCTACACTCTCATGAAGTCTGATACTACTGGATAATCATACCCTAATCAGTATGTTCTCCTTTCTCTATTACAAAAATATATTCAATGTATGATACTATTATTATTTGCAATTTTATTTTTCAGTGTGAAGTGATTAAATCAATTTCGGTGAATAATTAATGATAGATACTAGAAGAAAATAACCTTTACTTTTATTTTCTTCTGTCTTAACTTCATAATTATTCGTATTTTGAATGAAAAGGTGATGAAACCCAATGTAAAGTTTGAGCAGGCTGCTCTAGCTAAGAAATGGAAAGACATATTTTTTTTATCATACCTGGTTGGCAAAAGGTTCGTAACAATCCATCAACATCATTTTCAGTTTGCAAAATGGGAAGACCGTATTGTTTACTTCAAAAAACTTTTTAACATGATTTTTCTAAATGCCTTCATTTTATAGGTATTTATGGGCATATTTGGGTCGGATTAAAATTTGATTTTAATCTAAATTAAAGTCAAACAATCAATATTAACCACGTCCTTCATGTGTCTCATATCTTTTCAACTTCATATTTCAAAATTTTTTATCATAATCCACTAAAAATCTAATTTTAATCCACACCAAACACCCTCTATGTAATTATCCATTTTTATCAATTTTATTATATTTGAACCACAGTATTTTGGAATAATGTAAGTTGAAATAGCAGATTGATGAAAAATATGTGTATTTCGCATAAAAGTCGTTAACAATTAAAAGAGGGTTCAGACGATTGTGTAAGAACAAACCTCTTGAGACAAAGTCCTAACGAGTGGTACTTTATTTATGAAGATTACAAGCTGCAAGAAGCAAAAAAATAAAGGAATTGAAATTACATATTTCTCTGTTAAGAGTCGATTTTTTTATCCCTTTCCTTCTTTGCTCTTCCTTCT
>CAIGRB010039770.1:0-28504 GCA_903798255.1 Fraxinus quadrangulata
AACTATACCAGTGCATAATGGCAGATGAATCTTCAGCCAGTGCGTGCGTGCTGAAGATGTTGACTACTTTGGGAAGTTGTCTCAATTGAGTTCAATCGTAAACAATGAACTAAGTATAGAATTGGTTCTGCTATACCTGCCAGAGAGTTATTCATAACTAATTATTGAGTTGTTGAATATGCTTAAAACTCTTAAGTCCAATATCTATGTTTTGTAGTGGGCGAATCTTAATCATAAATTCCTCTAGGACAATATAAATGATGCTTTAGGAAAGCAACCAAGATGGCTAAGATCCACCACCACGTCGCCTCAATTACAGTCACCACCACCACCACCACCTCACACACTAACACAACCCACACTACCAGCACCATCACCTCACACCCCAACACAGCCCACACCACCACCTCGCACCAGATCATCCAACCACAACCACACACATCACCAAAATCGCCGCTACTAGAACAACCACCACAACCACACATCACCAACACCTCGCCCGATCTAGTCAACGGAGAGCATTGCGGCACTATCAACAAGCCATCAATTAAAAAAACTTGTTGTCCATTTGGCATCATCGCCATGGTTAGCCGATGTTGCAAAATCTGATATCCATTAACATGAACAAGACCTCCAACACAACTAGCATCGATTTCGTCTAACTTAGTGGTGGCTTCGCAGTGAAGATGGGTGAGAAGATAGGCTTCGTGACAGAGAGAGGATGAGATGTGATAATAGATAGAGGCGATGATGGTACCGGCACGATGGTGCCAATGGTGGTGGTGTCGTCGGGGTGGTGGCTGCGAGGATAGAGAGAAAGGGGAGAGAAAGTGGGTCGACATGGAGAGAGAGAGAGAGATGTGAGAAAATGAAATAATTAGGGTTTGATATTGTGTAGGATTGATTTAAATAAAAATTAATTTAAAAGTCATTAATTAAAACCTGATTTATGTATTATTAAAGTTGATTATGGATTTATGAAAATTGTATCTTAAAAACCTGCGATGCTGTAATTTCCTCTTCTTCTTCTTTTTTTTTTTTTAAAAAAAGGTAGCAATTGGATTTGGGCTGCGGCTGGCACGGGCCCAGATCCGCCCACGTGGCCATCTTATCTCGTTTGATATTGTTGAATATGCAGGCTATTTAATTGGCTTTACGAGACTTTTTTCCATTCTAATTCACGTTTTAAAGAATTAAGCTAGATGTACATTTATGGTGTACGACTAGTTTGGCACCCTTTGAGGTGTTAAATCGAGGCCATTAATTCTGTGTCATATCAAAGAGTGTAAACAAAATTGTCAACCATGGTGTAAATGTAACAAAAACGTTTTTAAAATTGGTCTTAGCCCGTTTGATAATTATTAAAATGAGTTTTTAAGAAAATTAATTTTTTATATACTAATTTTTGAAGAACGTGTGATAAAAAAGTATGGAAAAAATTAAATTTATATGTAGAATGTTTTGTCTCCTTTTCGGCTCTTTTTTTATAAAATTTATTTTCAACTACACATTCTCCCATAAAATAATGTTACACATAAATCCCAAAAAAAAAAAAAAAAATTTGGAATGAATTTTGGAATATTGATTTTTTTAAAAAATGTATGGTTAAAAAAAATTGAGTTTACGTGCAAAATATTTTATTATGAGAATGTGTTATTGAAAAAGAATTTAAGAAAAAAATAATTTTGTTTTAATGATTGTCAAATAGGGGGCATTTTCACCGCATATTTTTCAAAAAATTACAATTTCAAAATATATTTTCCTCGAAAATCTCATTTTAGTGGAGAACAGGAGCTTAATCGATTACGTAATAAGTAAAAAAAATTAAATTAAACAAATATTTAACTTTTATTTTAACAAATTAAGCTGTTAATAAAAAACTTTTTAATCAGATGTTTAGGATTGTAATAATTCAAAAATTTCAGAATTTCGTTTTCTAGTTTTTATAGATTTCTCATACTGTTCTCATTTTTGGTAATTTAAATGATATGTTCTCCTTTTTTATCACGGTAATACATTAACCGAGGAATAAAAATTTCTTAAATATGATGTTTAAGAATTAATTAATTCAAAAATTTCAGTATTTCGTTTATATTTTCTTTACGTTCATGATATCATTCCCAAATTTATATAGTAATTTAAATGATATGTCCTTTTTATCGCGATATAGAGGGGGTGAATCAATCACTTGATTCGAACTAAGAAAAATAATCATTATCTTTCCATTAAAACGTTCGGAGGGCTAAAAATTTGTAGTCACAACTATATAGTAAGGAATACAACTCATATGAGCCATAATTGTATGTTACTAAAATTTCGTCAAATATCACCATGGTCACATTTAACAACCATTTACATCTACATGAACAATCTTCACATAAAATGGTCATAATTCTGCATGATAACGGTAGTCAAAGCCACAATTATTTTCATATGAACTCATATTCATACCATATAAATTTGTTTATGATATAGAATTAATCAGAGTCAAATGTCGACACAGAGATAACAATATACCTTCAATTTTTCTTTTAACTATTGCAATTTCCACCCATAATTTGTGGAGACTTCAAATGTTGATATTGTCAACCATTTTTTAAGAGAAAATAACTAATTTGCTATTCGTAGAGATAGATTTAAAAGAAATAAATTGTTTTATATCCACTGGTAGTACTCATATGAATTTTCTAATCTAGGTAACCTACAAAATTGATTATAATGCATAATATTTTAAAAAATATTTTTTTTTTTGAGTGATTTGATTTTTGCAATTTTGTGAAATATTTCTTAATTCTCATAATATAATTCAAAATATAACTGTATTTATAGGAGAATTCACTTTTTTCTAATAACTATGTATCCACATGATTCATTATAAAATATCACGAACACTATCATAATAAATAATTGTCCAAAAATATGCTTAAACATAAGTCTTATGAGTAAATCTAACATTATTATACTTATTTGCATAAAGTATAATAATATATATTCATTTGAAAAAAAAAATATGGACCAATAAAGGTAAATAGTGTTAGGTTTTAAAGGTGTTGGCAATCTTTTGAAAAAATTATTGTTGAAAAAGGGTTTTTAAAAGTCAAAATGTCAATGGTAAGTTGTATAGGTTAGAAGTCCTAGGGTTCGAGTATGAAAAGATCAGAAAAGAGTCGTCGTAATTTTCCAAACCTATCGTCCAGCTGATACTCGAGCGATAAAAACAGAAGCTGTACCGCCCGCCTATCACCTGAACCTCGTTCGAGCGAAACATCGTCGTTCGCATGTCAGTGAACTATCGCTCGAGCAACTGTGTATCTCGAGAAAACCTAATTCACGTTTATCAAGGTTTTTGTTAGGCCCATACTACCCAAACCCTACATTATATATATCAATGCCTCCATTCGAAAAAATAGTGTTGAATATTGAGAGAAACAAGAGATTATTTCCAACATATCATTCCTATAGTTCAACCTTTGTTTTGATTTCATCTTTGCATTGAAAAACATCAATTTCACATAAACCAGACACCACAACACATACTTCCTTAATATCTATCAGAGTTCTGAAGATCAAGGAAGATGCCTGGAGTTCCGGTTGTTAGAGAACGAGGANAAACATCAATTTCACATAAACCAAACACCAAAATACATACTTTCATAATATCTGTCAGAATTCTGAAGATCAAGGAAGGTGACCGAAGTTCCGATCGTTGGAGAACGAGGAGTTCTCATTGATCCAAATAACATAGACAAATTCAAATGCCGGGAATTGGTTCAGGAGCACGCAATCCAGGAGTGTTTTGGTGATTACAGTCAGGATGTTAGAAAGTACTAGAGTTAGTCGAGTCTGAAAGTATTGTAAATTAATTCGTTTATAGTGAATTTTACCCGGAGGTTTTACCCAGTTACGAGTTTTCTCTGTCAACAATTTTCAAGTGTTATTTATTTTTCAATAATTTATTAACTATTGTAATTCAATATAGTATAGTTGTGCATGTGAATTCATCTGGATTAATTGATAACAGTGACTTGTTGCATTTATTAAATGGTAAATTTAAATTCCTCATAAATACCTATCTACCCCCTCTAGGTGTTAGTTGGGTTGAACTTCGTTATTTCAAATAGAAATGGAACATAAGAAGAGATCGAAGGAGAGAATTTTGACAAGTTGAGTTTTGTACAACAAAATAGTCAAAGATTTGATAGTAACATGATACGCTCTGGTGCAATAGAGAACTTGTATCCACAACAAGGACTAGAGAGAGAAAATAGAAGATAGCCCCAAGTATATGGTTATTGTTCACAGGGCATTTACAGGGCCTTCACAGTAGCGGAGGGCTCCATGCGTGTTAAAAAAAAAAAACTGTGCGCGGGCTTCACAACTGTGTTTGGCCTGGCGTGGCCTGTGAAAAAGGCCCCTGTACGTGTAGTGTTTCTCGAGAAAATATGTGGATGAAACAACTTAAAATTAGGTGATTCTCAAGTTTAGTCCACCAATTTTGTCCACATATTAATTTTCATCTTTAATTTAAAATTTGTGCTGAATCCCATCGTTAATATTTCTTTATATATTTAAGTTTTAATAAAAGAGTAAGAGAAGTTTAAGAATATTTATACTTCTATATATGATAGCGGTATATTATATAGTCTAGGCATTGAGACGCGAAGGGGTCAAAGGTTAAAACTAGCTAGTAATATTTGCGTCCAACCTATATATTTGACAAAAAAATGAAGAGATTTGCAGAAGACGTTAGCAATATAGAGAGAAATTTGTTGGAATATTCTAATATAAAGAAGAGAGATCAAAAGGATTTTGAAACTAGATGTCACATTTAATAAGATATGTGAAACTTATAAGAGCTCAATACAAGTTCAAAGAAATATATGTACAAAAAATAATCTAGATAAAAAAAAAAAAATAGAATCAATCCCCAAAAAATAATCTAGATAAAAATAAAATAAAATAAAATCGATCTATAAAATAAAATCGATCCCCATCTTCTCTTTAAGAGAAGCGAAACCATCAAAGGTCCAAAAGACCTCATTTGTGACCAAGTAAGTTAGAAGTAGAGTAAGAGCTAAATACTGAAAGTAAGAGTTTTTAAAGTATAATATATAATTATTATATATACTGCCTCTTTTGTGTGGAAGTGAAACTCCGATCATTTGAGAATATAAAACCTAATAGTATCGAATATGTTTGACATGTTGATAATGAAACATATTCTTTTGAATTCCACATCGCAAGTAAAAAGAAATATCATGTGCTCCATATGCACAACACTGTGCAAACTGCCATCATGCGACTATGATGAGAATACAAATTACAGACTATGGAGGTAAGATTAGCCATGGCGATGGGTAGTTAATTTATCAACTACGAGAATAACTAGAAAACATAATCGAACCAGATTGAATAAAAAATGATGTTCTGATTAGTCCAATATGATTCGACAAATTTTTATTCAGTTAGAATTAAGTAAAAACTAAAAGCTTAAATTAGATGTAATTTGCAATCACGAGTCAATAAGAACTTGTAACGGTGTGGCATGTTGTAGGAATTAGTACTAAAAAATAGTGTGGTAAATAAGAAATAGCTTCAATCTTATTTTAATTAAACTTATATATTCTCATTCCTGAGACAATTATTTCATCGTAATCTCACTTACGTACTTTATAATTCTCATTTTCTAGTTAATTCATGGATTAATGCAAGCAATTCACAATGGCTAATATGTAGGTCTTCCAATAAACGTTAAGAATTATGTAAATCAAATTGTATTCGTGATTTAAAGAGAAACAATGATTAAAATATTTCCAGCACAGATAACTTGGCTTTGGTTTACCTCTAGTAGGTATAGAAAATGTCAAACAACATGTAGAGAGATGTAGAAAATGTTTAAAATCAAAGCGAACTTTTAAGTTACTTATTTTGCATCCATTTGGCGTTATTCATTTGAAGTTTCATTGCCGTTACTTCATTAACTATCCTACGATCATTTTCTAGTACATATATTAGAAAATCTGGACTAAAGGTCTTATGCTGCGCCTCGGTTCTTCATCTGTTTTATAATTTCTAATTGCAGTATCGTAAGTTCATTTATGTGAACTTATTTCTTTCTCTTTATAAGAAAATATATCTTCAGAGAATAAAACATTACTTGATTCAATGATGATACCTTCTGTACATCAAGTATATCAGACTTATGAATCAAAAATCGATATGCACTACTGTTGTTTGCATATCCAATAAAGACACAATCAATAGTTTTAGGTCCAATCTTTATTTATTTTGGTTTAGGTTTTTGTACATTTGACAAACACCCCCCACGCTTTAAGATATTTGTAGGAAGATTTTCAACCTTTCTACAATTCATAAGGTGATTCAATCTTACTCTGTGTGGTATTTTATTAAGGATATGATTTGCCAAAATGATAGCTTTCCCCCACAAGTTCTGAGGTAAGCCTGAACTAATCAACTTTGCATTCATCATTTTCTTACGGATTCGATTTTTGCGTTCAGCAACCTCGTAATATTGAGGTGAATATGGTGCAATATTTTGATGATTAATCTCAGATTCTGCACAAAATTCATCAAACGGTGCAACATATTCTCTACCTCTATCACTACTAATCATCTTTATTCGTTTTCCAAGTTGGTTTTCAACTTCAAGTTTATAGTGTTTGAACACTTCCAAAATTTCATCTTTACTTTTCAACAAATATACATAACAGTATCTTGTACAATCATCTATAAATGTGATGAAATACTTTTTACCACTTTTTGTTTGTATGGACCTTAAGTCACACACATCCATGTGAATTAGTTCCGAAGGTGTTGTGGTGTGTTCAACCGAATGATATGGTGTTTTGGCCAATTTTGTCACATCTCGCATTTTTTGTTATTAAAATGCATAGTTGGAAGTAAACTTAAATTCATTAACTTACGTATTGAATTAAAGTTTGCGTGTTCTAATCTACGATGTCATAAATTAGATGACTCAACAATATAAGCAGAAGAAGGTATTTATTGTTTGAATTGTTTGGTACAATAATTATGACATTTATTAGTCCATCTTTTACACAGTATTTGTCTGTATACATGCTATTCTTGGCAAGTACAAACTTATTCGATACAAAGACTAGTTTGAAGCCATAGTTGCTTAATAAAGAACCTAAAACTAGGTTCTTGCAAATATCTGGTACGTGAAGAACATTGTTGAGGCTAAGTTTCTTCCCTAATGTCATCTTCAATATCACTTTGCCCTGTCCTTCCACTTTTGAACTTGAGGAATTCCCCATGAACAGTTTATCTCCCATGGTTGGAGTATAGGAAATGAACATTCTTTTATTGGCACATATGTGACTGGTAGCACCTGTATCAACACACTATTCCATGGGGTTTCCAACGTTTTCGTACTTTGAAATAATGGTTGACAAATTCATATAAGATATTCCATATGACATCAGATTTGGTGATATTTGCTTGGACTTGCTTCCTCGGTTTGCGACAATCGACGGAGCAATGTCCAGCCTTTCCACAGTTGTAGCAATTACCCTTGAAGTTCTTTGCATTCTTCTTTGAAGATTCAACAAAATGCTTCCTCTTCTTGCTTTTATTGTTGAATTCCAAAACATTAGCCTTTGCTTGTGGTATGTGATTCCCAACATGCTTGTCCGAACTTTGGTTGTCTTCTTCAATCCTCAATCAGACCACAAGTTTTTCAATATTCATCTCTTTGTACTTGTGCTTAGGATAGTTCTTGAAGTCCCTCTACATGGGTAGAAGTTTCTTGATGATTGCAGCCACTTGAAATGATTCACTTAGAGACATATTCTCTACGTGAATATCATGAAGAATAACCTGCAATTCTTGCGCTTGACTAATGACCGCCTTTGAATCTATCATTTTATAGTCCAAAAACTTCCCTACAATGAACTTTTTTGTTCTAGCATCTTCAGTCTTGTATTACTTTTTCAAGGACTCCCATGATTTCTTTGCAGATTTCTTAGAATTATATACATTATATAACAAGTTGCTCAAACCATTCAAAATATAATTTTTGCACAAGAAATCTGAATGTTTCCAAGCATCCAAAGCAATTAGTAATGCTCTATTGTTTTCCCCTTCTTGTATGACATGAGCGTTTTCATATAAGAACTTTGTCAAGTCGAAGGTCGTGAGATAGAACAACATTTTCTGTTGCCATCTTTTGAAATCAGCCTCAATAAATTTCTCCGATTTCACTCCATGAAGAATGGAGTGTAGAGGGGTAGTAACAATTGGAGGGATTGTACCAATATGAACAATTCCTTCCAAAGTTCCCATATTCAAATTGCCGTTCGAAGTATAGTCAGTATTAAAAATCAAATTTATTTATGTTTACACAAAACAGAAGATCAGCCAAATCAAAAGAAGAGTAGAAGAAGTTATACCAAATAATAGTTTAACCGAAACAAAAGGGTCACTCCAGCAACCAAAAATTCTACTTAAGATTGTTGGATGGATATGGTATATAGAGTGACAAAGAAACGCTCATAGAATATTTATCAAACTTCTGTTGGAATGTTGGCAGAGTAACGGCAATGAAACTTCAAATGAATAACGTCAAATGGATGCAAAGTCAAGACAAGTGTTGAACATTTTGTCCTTAAATCGAATTTGCCCTGCAACAATGCCTACGATTTATGGCAATCGACTCATAAGATACAACGACTTCTTCTTGTGTGAATAGCACTTCAACACACAAGAACAACGAACCAGAATTTGGTTTATGCACTTCTTAATGCAAAAATGAAAAAAACTAGAATTTTATGCAATATATATGCAAATTTTAGTTGAGAGAGAGAAGAGAATGTTATGCTATGATGGAATATCATTAGTGTATCAAAAAGGACGTCCTAAGAGTCCTATTTATAGAGTATGAGGGGTTGTGGACGAAGTGTTGCGAGCCACACCTCGCAACCTTATGAATAGAAGCAACTCTAACTGTCGCTGACTTCTCGCTCGAGCGATAAAAACAGAACCACTATCACCCGCCTGTTGCTAGGCTATCGTTCGAGCGTCACTCGAGCAATAGGCGAGCGACAGAGATAATAACTTTTCCAGCCAATTTTTCCTCTATTTTCCTTCCAACTTTCGACCATAATTTCTCATTCATTCGAAATTGGTTTCGAGATTCCAAATATACTACGACGATCTAATCGACGAGTAGAACAAGTTGATCAGTTACATCTATAATTTGACCATCGGATCAAATCCGAATATTTGCTAAAATTTGTCTCTTCAAAGTTATAGTCAACCAAATTTTTTCATTTCTTTAAACCAATTCCAACACTTTTTCTACAAATAAAATTTACATTTTTTGAAAAACACAAAGTACAATATTGTCCGTGCCTGAATGTTTCAAAATCAATTCCATAGTTTTCATATTAAAAGTGGTTGAAATGATGATGTGGATCAAGACCTTCATGACTGGTTCGTTTGGGCCACTCTTGATAACTTAGATTCGCCTTTTCATGTGCAATTCGAGCCTCTAATGCTTCTTGGGCCACCCTTATTGCTTATCAAGCGAGTTATGACAATTTCTGATGAAAGCTAAAGCAAAATATGGAATATTAAGAACTCGAAGTTAGTCATTCTCTTGCTAAATATAAACTCTTGGGTGATTTGAGGATACATATTTAGGTATTTATATACCTTGTTGAAATACTAATGTTATTACTAAATTCTTTCTTTTCTAAATTTTAGTGAAAAGGAATTTGATTCAAAAAGGTTAATATGTTGTCTTTATAGTGAAGCATATTCTTTTAGTAGAATCTGGCGTTGCAACTAGAAGGAACGTAAGACTTGTGCAAACTGCTATTGATTCATTTTCTCTGTTAGAGATGGTCGGGTTATTTCAAGATATGAAAACTAGCAATATCGAATAGGATTTACATGTCAATAAGGTTAGTAAAATCCCAAATTGCTTGGAAACATCATTTGCTATTATATATGCAAGACTTGTGACAAACTACTCGCGAGGCCTCTTTTGTGTGGAAGTGAAACATTTTCGATCGTTTGAGAATATAGAACCTAATAATATCGAATAGGTTTGATATGTCGAAAGTGAAGCATATTCTTTTGAATTCTACATCACTAGTAGAAGGAAACATGGTGTGTTGTATATGTGCAAAATTTGTGCAAACTAGTATCAAGGGCTTTTCTATGTGGAAGCAAAGCATGGACGGGTCACAAAATATAGAATCGACAATATTAGATAGATTAACATGTCACATTTTTAAACAAAAAGCTGAAAATGAACTCACCAGTAAAGTTTAAGCATGAGTGTTACACCTCGCCAACGAGGCTCAGATTATGGCTCACGCGGCATCTAATCAGTAGCTTATTCAGTAGCAATTCACATCGCCAAAATCAAACAAAGCCGAAGCCTACAGTAGATATGAAGTTGGTTAACGAGAAGAAGTACAATGACTGAAGCCTACATGTGATGGATGAAGTCTCCCAATTGAAGTACCTATCACCCAAAGTACTTTCGCTCAAGCTCCCCAGCTTCTAAAGGATTCGGATCAGAAGCGATCCCCGAGAAGATGCTTTGCATAAAGATCTGGTGAAAATGATTGATGTGATAGCCTGCAACCCGAACAAGTTAAATTATGTCGCCTATTAACCTAGAATGTTAACACACATTACAAGGTGGCTTCCTATTCCCCGATACTCAAGTGCAACCTAGGACAAGTGGATGATGAGATGTCCCAGTATGTCGGATGAAGCCACATGCACTTCATCCAACGATCATAACTTTAATTGTTACACTAGAAATACCATTTCTTATACCATTTTAAAAGTAACACAATTCCAAATACTCCAGGCTCATCTATTTCTTTCATTTTTCATATGCAATATCACTTGGTTGAGTGTTGGAGTTTGACAAAAGGTATTTTATCTTGACATCATGTTGATTCAATCATTGAGCTTGAACACTTTGTAAGCTCGTGTCTCAAAGAGTAATTTCTCTTATACGCGACTTGGTTTCTACTTGTGTGGACGCGAGCAGGGCCGGAGTTTCTATTGGTTCATTTTCTAAGGTCAACAGATTAGCGCCATCTGTAGAAAACGTCATATAAAAATCATGAATATCCCTCGGGAAAAGTTGGCATAAGAGTCGTCTGGGTATCCCTCTTTGAGAAAAATGATTTGTTGTTGAAAAATAGCAAGTGGACGCCTCGCTGAAAACATACTAATTTTGGAGGTACTTTGAAAGAGAACGTGTGGGGATTGAAGATACTTTGATTAAATCTACCTTTGAAGAAAAAACACATGAACGAGCTCTGAAAATGAAGCTGCAGTCCCTAGGAGGACAAAGGAAAACCTAAAGAAGGGAGACTCTCCCACGCTATCCCAACAGCTCGTCACCAATTTTACAACCATCACAGACGATGAGGGATGAGAGTAGCTCCAGTGTACTAGAGAGATGATGACTATGACTGCTAACATGAGGGATATCACTCAATAGAACATTGTCACTCAAAAACTACAGAGACATATGCACGATCAAAGGGTTTGAAGGGGACTAAGGGTTAGTCAAGTCTGAACCACGCTGTAATTGTTTCGTTTCTATTGGATTATAAAGCATAAAGAGCCATAAGTTTTTGATCTTTTTTCTTTTTTCGTGATCATATTCGTTTTATTTACTTTATTAACTAGCAAAGTGCCCGATGTTATTTATAATGTTACAATATCACATGCACCTTTTGCATTTGATAATTCAAATTCCTTTTTCTTTCTTTCGGTATGAATATAATTTGATTGTTGCTCTTTCTTTTTAAAATCTTATATGTAAGACTTTTCTCTATTAAACTTTCTAAATAATCCATGTAGCAAACTTTAGATCGATGACTCTTAAGTCAGATGACCATAGGACACCGGGTTTTAGATTCTCTAGCAGGCTTAAGATCTTGAGTCATAAATGCTACGAAAAGAGGTATAAGATGTATCACACTTTTTATATATAAGGTTCCAATTTTAAAAGTGGTTTATGCTCATTCTAAACTCCTTAACACAAACTCATTCAACCAACGGTGAGATTCGAGAACTCCAAACCATCAAATTTCTATAAATACAAGCACTAGCCTTCCCACCCCAAACTGCTTCTTGGTCACTATATTTACTAGATTAAGAATTTGGGAATTTAACTCAAGCCTAGGTCAATAATATCAACAATTAATTCCACACAATCAAGTCATGCTCCGACATATGTGACAAGTCAATATCGGCTATGTGCTCAAATAAATTAAGTCTAACACGTATAAGTACTCAAGTAAAGACACATGTTATGGTGTTGTCTAGTATTCTAGATAAAGTTGTACTCAATTCAAACAAATAATTATCATCATAGGCGGCAAGTCGTTCAACACTAAATCGGACACTATTTTTGGAGTTTTTTTTTTCAATCTTTTCTCAATTTTTTAAAAATAGTTTTACAAACCTAATCAGTAGTTGAAAAATAAATATATATTCTAAATATCCTAATACTTACCCACCCCCAAACAAAAATATTATATTGTCCCCAATGTAAAAGCAAAAATAATCAAAATAAAGGAGTAAGAATCAGAAACTCCCAGGGTAGATGAAGATAGGTAGAAGGATCAGGGTTGTCTGGTTGGTAGACGTCATGACAACTACCAGTTTTCCTTGTTGCTAGGCTTTAATTTCCTGTTTCAAGAATTCAAAATAAATATTAGTGATAACATATAAAGTTTAAATATTCGCAATGAATTCACACTAAGAAGAATTCTAATCTTTTAACTTTTAAAAAAACTATCGAACAAAGCGTGCATCCCTATAAAAATCTTACAGTTAGGAAGAAAGATAAGTCTTTTAAATTGATTTAGAGATTGAAATCTGAGTGCAACCTTAAGATTGTACATCACATCAATGTAAGCTCAATATAATGTTAGGATGTTAACGATGAGTATAAGTAAGTTGAACTCAATAAGTAAACATGCCTAAGTTACTAATGAAAGTTTTAAATACTACCTAAAATGTGTTTAAAAAAATTTAAATGCACGAGTTCCTAAATTAATGCAATCCCTCAAACTACTTGTAATTCAATAGTAATCAAAATAAGTGAAAAGGGATAGAAAAATTGGTTACTTCCCATTAAGTTCTTCATTTATAATTTCAAGCTCGACTTTTACACAAGTGTTTTATGACACTTTGAATATGGTTTTAGAGTTCTAGCTTAACTTGATCAATTTAACTTTGTTCCACATTGTAACTTTCCTCCAAATTTTAACGTTGCCTTTCTCCAAGTAGTATGACTTTCTCTCATCATTCGTTTCGAATTCAACGATGTACAACTCAATCTCCTCATAAGGCTTAATCAAAAATTCAAATTTTGAGCAAATGATAAAGTCGAGGAGTGCATACTAATTTCCTCTTCTTTGAATACTACTAATTCTTTTTGACCCGTTATGATTAATTTCTTGTTCTTTTCATGGTCTTCTTCTTTAATTGAAGCTTCCTCGAGTTCAACGTACATATCCAAAATTTTTGGTAAAAGAACAATGACATCTTCATCGAAAGACTCATCTTTTTGTACTAGTTTAAGTTCAAATTAACTTTTATTTAAATGAAACTATTAAAACTTACTGTTTTTCTAAGATTAAATTGTCACTAATTACTATAATTAAAAATGCAAGATCCAACGTAAATAAAATCGACTCAAGATTGTGATTAATGTTAGTTTGATTAAAATATGATGATGAAAAGTGTACTAGGATCCCCGAATTCCCTTATATCAATCCCCTTTACACTGAAACTTATGAATTTAACAACATAATTCAATTATGAAGATCAATATTCCTTATTTGTTTAATAATTTCTCGTGTAGAATTAAATATATTCTTACATGTGACTCGACTATATTTTTATGATGGATACGATCATGAAAAAATACATTAAGGATTTATGATATTTAAAGATTACGTAAATCATAGTCGTATATTTCTATGTTTTATTGGATCCTACGATATTGACATTATGTCTAACTTATTTTTAATCTTTCGAAGGTAAATTAAGCAACAAAACTTATACAACTATTGCACATATAATTGTAGAGAAAATAAATTTATATTAATCATTCAATAATTAAAAACGTGCTTTAATATAAAAAAAAAATCACGAGTTAAAAGTTCATGATACAAAGTTCATCGTAATCATAACACTAAAATAATTTATTCTAGAATAATGAATTAAACAACTAAAAGTGGAACGATATCACCGAGAAATTTACGGAATGTGATTAATTTTCCTAATTGAATCGCCGTCTTTTTCCTCTCCGTGTGCGTTTACTCCAATTTTCAGCCGTGCATCAATGCTGTTTTTCTTCTTCTCTTTTCCCAATTCTGGGTGTCCACTCTAATTGCCCAAATTTCGGTTGTCTCCAATTCGGTGTGTGTCGTCCTTCTGTGTGTGCATTTTTTTCCCCGACAACTTTTTTTTATCCCCCAAAGGAAGTCCAATTTTTCTCCAATCATGCTAAACAAACGAGATCACAGACAAGTTCAAAAATAGAGGAGACACGTGCCCGACAAATTATTAAATAATTTGACAAAAAAAAAAAAACATAATACCCCATTATTATCTATCATATCACTTTGTCCTTCCATCCATGTCTTTGAACCTATTCAAGGAGAATTATTCTTCAGCCGCCACTGTATTCTATTCCTCTTGTATATATATATATTTTAAAGGTTAAACTCCAATCTTGAGGGTCTCCCACCGCCCCGTCTCGTCCCGCCCCGCCCCTAGAGCATTATGGAGGAGGTAAATCACGGGATGTGTCTCAGCAGGCCAAGGTACAAGAGCTGTCATACTGGTGCCCACAAAGAGTCCAATTCCAAACCTTGTAAGAGGCAGGAATCAAACCCTCACACTGCGGCTGCCAGCTCAACAAAGACTATCCCACTCTTATCCTTTGCACCACTGAAAATTTGAGTGTTGTCTTATTCCAATTAAATTTGAGTCCCCTTCCAAGTGTATGTTTCAAAGCCCACTTTTAGTCCTCGATTATTTTTCATTAAATTATAATTCATTTTTTTCTCTTATTATTAATCACGTATTTTTCAATAAAATAATATTATACATAAATCAAAAAAAAAAAAAAATCTTTTTTAACTACACATTCTCCAAAAAATTATTATTCATCTCATTATAATTTAAAATAATGGGGGGCCAAACAGGCGCTTATTTTCTTCCACTAATATGCCACCAGATTTTGTTTCCAACAAAAAAAACAAAACTAATTCCTTGAATTTCATTCCAATTGAAATTCCAAGGCCAAATTAGAATAATGTTATTTTCACCAAGGTCTCACCTTTCTAAGTAAAATAATTTAGTCCTTGATAAAAGTTTATTTGTGCAACCCATGTCCGCGTTAATTCAATTTAAGTCCTTCAACTTCTAAAGTACGGAATTTGATCCCAAAATTAGAGCTTTTATTCAATTTCATCATTCTTTCTTTTTCAAATGCTTTGAAACGGGTCCAACATTGAAATAACAAAAAATCAACCTAAGTTAAGTAAAATTTAAGACTTCGACGACATAAAAGTTTAGTAATATGGCATAGATAAGTGCACAAAATACACTTATTAAATACCTTCAAATTAAAACATTTTTTTGTCATCGAACAAAACAAAACAAAACAAAACAAAACTTAGGTATAAACCATATTACTATCAATAAATAAATCACAAATAATAGACTCAACGTTGAATTGCTTCCCATATGCCTCAGTTCGATTTGAAGTGGCATTGTAAAAAGATTCAAACAACATAAAAAATAATTTTTTACTTATGGGAAATTGCCTAATTAATGCTACAGCTAGAGGTGTCAAGACGGACGGACCGGCCAGACCAGTTAAAATCGGCCCGGATCGACCCTGGACCACGGGCTGACCTGTGACCCGAGCGGGCAATTCACGGTGTCAAGGAGGTGTGACCCGGGGGCTTCACGGGTTGCACCTTCACAAGCCGCGGTTAACTCGCTGGCCCGTGAAAAAAAAAATTTGAAAAAAAGGGAGGGAGAGAGCCAACAAGCGGCTAGCTTGCTGCAGCTGCAACAAGCTAGCTGCTGAAAAAAAAAAGTTTTGAAAAATTTGCAGGTAGGCAAGCGTAGCCTGCATGCTATTATTTTTAAAAAAAATTTAAGAATTTTTGTAACGGTAAAATCATCATTTCATCTATAAATTTCAGTTAAGTGGTAATATTCTTACAATTATTTTTATAATACTCACTCATTAGTTATTATACTTGTTACTGCCTTACTGCAATTACAATTATTCAATTGCAAATATCATTATCGTCTCTATTATATTTCTTTCTTCTCAATTCTCACTACTATATTATGGATTCTCGCGATTCTTCTTCTCAAAATCCTATTTTCAATAGTAGTTGCTCCCCAATAAATTTAGAAGATGATAATGTTGTAGAAGTTGGATCATCTCAAAAGTTAAGGGGAAAAAAAAACGTCAGAGGTGTGGCAAATTTTTACAGTAAATGAAAAGGATGGAAAAACAGTATGCAATATCTGCAAAAAAGATTATGTCTGGAGATATGGTCAAGGCACCGGCACACTACGGAGACACAAAAAGAAACATCTAAATGAAACAGGACACTTGGATCCTACACAAACTCAAATTACTGGTTTTATTAATGCTAGTGGATCAGTTACTTTTACTAATTTTGTTTATTCGCAAGAACGAATGCTAGTTGGGATGTCAGAAGTTTTAGCAGCTTGTGAGATGTCCTTCACATTTGCAGAAGATCAGTATTTTAAAGAGTTCTTGCAAAAGTACATTCAACCTTCTTAGAGGAGCGTAAGTAGAATATTTATCGTTCTGATTCTATGAAATTATTTCATATAATGGCTGAGAATTTAAAAAATAAACTTTAAAAAATTGATGGAATTATGTGTTTCACGTTTGATTGTTGGTCTGGACGAAATCATAATGGTTATGCTTGTGTTACAGCATATTTCATTGATAATAATTGATTATTGCATAAGAGAATTATTGCTTTTCGTTTACTTGAATATCCACATAATTGTGTAAATTTGTGTGAAAATTTATTACAAGTTTTTAATGAATTTGGTATGTTAAATAAACTATTTAATGTTACCTTTGATAATGCAAGTGCTAATAATGCATGCATTGAGCTTTTAATTGGAACGGTTACACTCCTATATATTCTAAATTATTTCACATGCATTACGTTTGTCATATATATAATTTAGTTGTGCAAGATGGTTTGAAATTAATAACACCACGAATAAGTATAATAGAGAATCTATTAATTATATTTCTTGTTCAGATTCTAGACAACAAGAATTTGCAAAAAATTGTAAAAATCTTGGATTGAGAAGAAGAAAATTTGTTGATGATGTTCCTAATAGATGGAATTCAACTTTTTTAATGTTGAAATCGTGTGTTAGCTATACTAATGCTATTAATGCATTTGTTAATTCGAAGCAAAATCAATTTTATATAACTGATTCGGACTGGGAAAAAGCATTTAAAGCTATGAAATTTTTGAAACCTTTCTATAAGGCAACAAAAGTTAGTTCTGGAGTTTATTATCCAACTAGTAATCTTGTACTTTTACAATTAGTAGAAAATGCTAGACAATTTTCATAATTTAAAGACGATCCATTTTTCTTTGAAATTATTTACTCAATGGAGGAAGAGTTTAAAAAATATTATGAAATATGCCACTAATTTTTTCAATGGCAGTTGTAATGGATCCTCGCATTACGTTGTTTTTAGTTCATTGTGCTTTAGAATAACTTTATGAAACATTAGCTTTTAACAAAAATATTACAAATTGACAATTGAATATGTTTATTAACGAAATGTATAACAACTATTTTATTAAATATGGTAACAATGAAAATATTTCTTCTTCTTCAATCTCTAGTACAACTTCTAAAGGCTAATCTTCTTTTTTCTCCATAATAGCTAAGAAGCGTAATGTTCTTGGTTATTCATGTACAACTTCAACTACAAATTCAAATACCACACCTGCTGAATTAGAAAGATATTATCAATTTGATTATTATAGTGTAATACTTGAAGATGAAGTGGATAATTTACGATGGTGAATAAATGAGAGGTCATGCCCTGTATTATCTAAAATGGCACGAGATATGCTAACAGTTCCAGTCTCAACAGTGGCATCCGAGTCTGCTTTTAGTGCATGTAACAGGGTATTGAAAGAAAGAAGATCTAGACTTATTAAAATATTTTGGAAGCTCTCTTATGCGTGAAAGATTGGATATTCGTGGATAATATGATGCAAGATAAAATTATTGATGATGTTACTAAAGACTTCAAAAATCTTACCGTTCCTGAAAATTGATTGGGAAATAAATATATAATTTTTGAATAACTAAATTATAGTTAAGAGTTAAGATTTAAGTAGGTGCCAACCTAGTTGGGATGTACTTAAACTATAAATTATAGTAAAAGTAGGTGTCAACCTAGTTGGGATGTACTTATGCTATAAATATTTGATAATAGTAATTAGAAATGCATTTAGTTGTTAAATTTGAAGACTTCAATTTGAATTCTATGTAAACATTTTTTGGTATAAATATGAATTTATCATTTTGTTCAATTCTTAGTTTACATTTTTTTTTTTTTTTGTTATAAATATGAAAAATTCTTGGAACAAACCGCGACCCACATGGGCTCGACCCGAATGGATTAACGGGCGGGCCTGGGTTGTAGTCCAAAATTTGTCGGCCGACCCGAAACCGGCTCGGAACCCGTAGCAGACGGGCTTTTTTCACGCGGGCCGTTACCGGGCTCATATGTTGGCGGGCCGACCCAGCTCGGACCACCCGGATTGACACCTCTAGCTACAGCGGATGTGTGTATGAGAAGTTGAACTCATTCACCTGTCTTTCCTTGAAAACATGTGAGCAATCAAATAAGTGGCACAATGAACAACTCGTGCCACGAGCAAATGTCTTAGAGATCTTCATCTCGGACAAAAGGCGCTTCAGGGCCTTACCCAAATCCTCAAACATTGGTGCTTCGTCGATTTCGACCCAACAATAAATATCAAAATTCACAAGTACATGTGGTCCGGAGAACCAACTTAGCATTAAGACCTCATCAAACTTGCTATTGAGATGCACTTCTAAGCTTCAGAGTCATGATGCCACATTTATCATCAAAATGCCACACGGGGATCAGGTCAAAATTAATTTAAACTCCAACCTTGATATAAATATCTACATTTAGACTTAGGAGACTATTTTGTTATGTCCCCAACAAAAACGTTTTACAAATTAAGTCCCGCATTATATGAATAATCATACATTGACATAAGGGACTACTGTTACATCTCGCCATCAATGCTCAGATTATGGTGCACATGGCATCCGATCATTAGCTCAATCACAAGCAGTTCATGCTGTCAAAATCAAAGAAAGTCGAAGCCACCCACCATAGATCCGAAGTTGGTCAATGACAAAAAGCACAAGGATCGAAGCCTACGTATGACGGACGAAGTCTCCCAATCGAAGTATCGTTCTAAGTACTATCACTAAAGCTCCTAGGCTTCCAAAGGTTTCGGATCGGAGACGATCCCCAAAAAGATACTTTGCATAAAGATCTAGTGAAATTGATTGATATGATAGCCTGCAACCTAAACAAGTCAAATCCTATCAGCCTATTGATCGAGAATACTGACGCACATTATAGAGCGGCTTCCCCTTTCCTAGATAGTGCAACCTAAGACAAGTAGATGATGGGATATCTGCGATGGGACGTCCCAGTGGGTCTGATGAAGCCATGTGTGCTTCATCCAACGATCATAACTTTAATTGTAACACTATAAATATCTCTCTTATATCATTTTAAAAGTAACGCAATTCCAAATACTCAAAGCTTCATCTCTCTCTCGTTTTTCATATGCAATATCACTGCCTTGAATGTTGGAGTTTGACAAAAGGTTTCTCATCTTGTCATCGTGTTGATTCAACTACGGAACTCAAAACTTTGTTGGCGCGTGTCTCAGAGAGTAATTCCTCTTATACACGGTTTAGTTTCTACTTATGTGGACATGAGTGGGGCATGGGTTTCTATTTCTTATTTTCTGAGGTCTACATTTCCATTAAGCTAAATCCAATGCAAAGATCCTTTGAACAAGTAATATTTAAGTATTTGACTACTCATGTAAATGATTTGCTCCGGTGCTTAACCATTGAAGGACCGCATGATCCAAATTCACAGCATGACGTGGTGAATTTTTGAAAAGATGTCAATGTAAAGATAGAAATAGGGGCGGATCCAACACCGGCGAGTCGGTGCGGTCGACTGTGCTGGATCCGCCAGGTAAAAAAGAATTGTAAAGCTTGGACAATTCACATTAAATATTTATAAATGTATACGTAGCTCATATGGTAAAACACTAGCTTTTTAGCAGGGTTCAATTCTAGTTTTTAATTTTTTTAGCTATCAAATTGGTTGAAAGAAAATTTTTATAATACATTTGCAATGATAAGATTCGAACTCTATGCTCAATATGTAATGATTAAAAGCTTGACCACTATGATAATTGTAGATTAATAAGCATAGCAAGAAATATTGGTATATCAAACTAGTAGAGTCTTTGTTTTAAAAATTATTATTTTTAACTAAAATTCGACATTGCAATGATTCAGCGATTGGACCATTGACTGATTATTTTTTCAATTAACGGTTAGATCAAGTATGATAACTATGCATAATATATGATTTTATTGTTAGGTTTTATCAATTTATTTTGTAAAATTTAAGTTTAGACAATCTAAGTAATGCTCTTTATTATTTTAGGAGTTCGAAAAATACATTTTTTTGTTAAAAGTAGTTCTAAAAATCATTGTTTTAAAACTTTGCATAAGCTTCGCCCATGTTCGAAACTTGTATTTACCACTTAATCATATTTTACGTATAAACTTCATTTTGTTTCATTTAAGTTCGTAAAAATTGAAATTTGATCGTACGTATAAGATTCAAAAAATGTATTTTTTTCTTATTATTTTGGATTATATTTTCATTGTATATGGTTTTTACGTTTATATTGAAGAATTTTTAATATTATTTAATTAAATATTAATAAATAATCTCGTTATTGCAACTTTCACCTACTAACAATTGTCCCAGCTTACTCAACTTCTTGGATCCGCCTCTGATTGCACCCTTCATTCTAGATGGTGGGAGACATAGGTTGAGTATGAAAGCTGAAAGTAGAATTTTCTCCTTCTGATAGTAAATTACAGCTCATGGTGATTGAGTATGAAAAATGAAAATGCTTTATACCTAATCAATGCTTTTGTTTCTTCATCATGCCGGATATTTGTCTTCAATATTAGAGATTCACATGATCGATGGGACGTGACATGGACCTATACTAGTTTATTAATAATGGAACATAGCACAACTAAGGTGGATCTGCGACATAGACAAGTAAAACATTTAAATAAATGCTTATGAAATGGGAAAAATGAAGCAATAACCAGCTCTAAATAGAATTTTGGTGATTGTCGCTCTAGCTAGAAATGAAAAAAATCATTATACTCATGATCGAAAATATCTCAGTCTTGAAAGAAATCTTCTACTAAGTAAAATATTAAAAACACTCGCGTATTTAAAAAAGAAAGTCTTAACTCTTAACGCATAGCCTTCTATCTCCACATTGTATTGCTCCCTCCAGCTCTCTATTTAAAGAAGAGCAATAGTTAACCGAAAATATTCAAATTGTTGTCTTTTCTATTTAATAATCTTTCACACGACGAGTGCTCAAAACATAGAATGTCAAGTCGATGGATGTTCACCCTCGAATGAGGGTAATATTAAATTTTATTAAAAACTATTTAGACAAAAACAATGAATCTTATTGTCTAGAATCCAAAAATCTTCGGATTCAATCCTTTGTTTAGATAGACACTAAAATATTAACTACCATTGGCTCCATGTTCCATCCACCATATGTTTTAATCGAAGCCAAACAAGTAAAGACAAATTTTCTCTCGATTTTCTACTTATCCTTGTTTTTAACCAAATCTTTCGATCTATAAAAGACAACCTTAGCTTGGTGAGGAATTGAGCGATGTTTATATAACCGCAGACAAAGTATAAAACAACCCAAACTCTTACGTTTTGCCATTTTCTTTTGGGATAAAATATGATGTTTTATATGTTGAAAAATAATAATAATTACAACAAAAACAATGGGACCGTTGTCTTTTCAGGGAGAATTATCTCAATTATCACTAAAATTCTACCATTGCTTCCCAATTTTCATTCAACTTTCAAAATTTTTTAATAGTTGCATGAAATTAATTTACGGTTTCCTACCTATTTTAAAAATTATCGTTTTTAACATGGCAGCCCCTTCCAAGTTAGTTCCTGTTAGAAAAATTTCAGCGGGACGCTCTTAAATGAGACACATGGTAGGATCGTCGTTCGTTCACTCAGTTGATGATATATGGTCATTCAGATTGTAATTAATATCAACTATATTTCTCTCTTATACTTTTCAAACCAGCCACTAATGACGACATGTATCCGTGATATCAAAATTTATTTTTAATTTGTTTCTCACCTATATTTTACCAAATTTAATTTTTAACCTCTATCTCTTGTTGTTTATTCAAAAACTATACTGATTCATACGAACTTATATGGTTGAACTAAAATTCAGAAAATTAATTTTATTAAAAATACGAAATATAAAATTTATTTATCCAAAAGTTATATCAACTCATATGAACTTACCCCGTTAAACCAAAATTCAGGAAATTATTTATTTATTTATCATAAAAATTTGTCTAAAATTCAAAGTAAAATTTCGATATCTAAGATTAGTAACACAGTGTATTGCTTTGATGAAAGTGAGGAATCAACACAGTCGGAATAGTTTGTAAATGGACATTAATTGATTATCTCTTATAGACGTAGAAAATTTTTCCGAACTACCTAAATTTGTGTTTTATTTTTATTTATTGTTTCTCTTTCGATTGCATTACTATTGGGCAGCTGCCATTTTCTCAACAATTTATGGCAAAAAACGGAAAAAAGAATTGACGAATAAACATACATCAATCCCTACAAATATGTTTCCAAAATTTTAAAATTTGAAACAAGTATCCGATATTAATACAACAAATCTCTATTAAGAGCGTGTTTGAGTTACATTATTTTGGAAGAATGTATTTTTCAATAATAGATTGATGAAGAATGCGTGGTTGAAAAAGAATGAAAATTTATTGATGTGATGGAGAATATTATTTTATTGAAGAATGTGTGATTGAAAATGAGTAGAAAAATAAAAATGAAAATTTTAATATCGTTCAAACGGGGGCTAAACCTTGCATCCTACAATCATAAATTAATTTAAATTTAATAAGCTATTCTGAATTTTAANAAACTATTTGTCTGTTATTCCTTCTACCCCCAGAGAGAGAGAGAGAGAGAGAGAGAGAGAGAGAGAGAAGTTAAAAATTAAATTTACAAAATATAAAAGAAAGAAACATTGAACGTTAAAAAAATTTTCAACGTCACAAGGACGGATGGGATCTAATGATTTTAAAATTCAATAACAAGAAGAAGCAAATATGAAAGTTCAGTGACCATTTGGATATTAGCATGCAATTTCGATGACATATACACATGTATGGTTTGCAACATCATAAACCGACATATTGTTTTAAATGGTTAATGATCGAAAATCTAAATTGAGATCAATAATTATTTGAAAAAAATTAATCTTTTTAATTACGAATGAGAAGCAACTACGAAATATGAAAGTTCAATGGCCGTGCAATAATTTTGACACAAATTATTTTTAGGATAAAAACTTATTTGGTGATCCAACTTAACAGTCACTCAATTTATTTCTTTTGATCGTATTAATCATCCGAATTTATAAAAATTCACCCTGTTAGTCAGTTAGCATTCATTGCATAAAACTAACTAAACAAAGGATGTTCAACACGAAGATAATTTGACAATATTTCAATCTCAACGTCAAAACTTAAGCAAATTAACAAGCATTGGTCTGTGAATCATGATGAAAGAAAAAGTTAGGTGACCATAGAAACAATTAGTATGTGAATTGGGGCCACACAAAGTGGATTTAAGTGATAAGGGGGGAAAAAAGCATGTAAGTTGGGTGACCAAACATGAATATAACCCATCTACTTTCACTTTCAAGTTTAATTTTGTTGCAATTGTTGCAACATTTATTAAAAAAAAAAGGAAAAAAAAAGTCAATTATTTGAACCGACAAGTAATCCTGATACGGCACCTCACCGTTTTGCTTGCAAATTTTATCTACGTCAAAAATAAGATTTTAGGCAAATCGAGTACTATAGAAGAAAAAAGAAAAAGAAAAAAACAAACAAATGGTGACCAAGCCAAGAGCCAAGTTATCTTTTCTTGATATTTTAATATATAGTAAGCTCATAAGTTTACATTATTGACTTTTTCATAAAGAAACGAGAATTTTCGGCCAACATGAAATTGACTCGAGGATTAAATTATTATATCTATATGTCTATATATACCATCATCTTAACAAAGTAATGTATTGCACTACTACTGATTAATATCAAGTTGTTACAGTTCTTTTGCATTCTTACAATGGAAGAGAGTAAAATTCTTCAATATTTTGAAGGAAAGACGATTCTCATCACTGGAGCCACAGGATTTTTAGCAAAAGGTTCTCTCCTCTCTCTCTTCCTCCCGAGTTGAAATTTACTGTCCAAAATCGATTGTCCAACTTGTTGTGCATCCAATGATTTATTAACACATCACTTTAAATTAACATATTTTATTTTTTTCTCACTCACACTTGTGTTTAAAAATAGGTGTAAGTTAGAGAGGAGATCTCAACTTCTCTCTCCCTAGTGAAAAAATATACAAGCACTAGATTATATGGTTATAACTTTCTAATACTTTTCTAATTGCATGCAGTTTTCTTGGAGAAAGTACTTAGAGTTCAACCCAAAATCAAAAAGTTGTTTCTTCTTATTCGAGCAGTGGATAAGACATCCGCTGAAAAACGCTTACATGAAGAGGTACACACTTGTGAAGCTATAAATATAATCCATGTGCTACACTATTGCCATGCGCCCATTCATTAGATAGGTCATGAAGGAAGCATTTAATTTAGGGATCGCAATGCGTATTCGTTGAAAATGGTATGATTGATGTTAAAGATAAAATCGCACGTCGCTTGAATATGAAAATAATAATGGGCTTAGACTACTCTTCTTAGGGTTCATTTCGCAAAACTACCATGTATGTTTTCTCTAAAAACTCTTGTGATGAAAGAGCAGCTTCTTAGTATAAGAACAGCTTTTCACTTTTTAAAAAATCACGTCAAAACGCCCTTAATAAAGTTGACGTGAAAACTCTGGACTTGGTGAGCTGTTTAGCGGTTGAGGATCTTTCAACTCTTCAAGCATTACTATTAGTTAATTACTAACAAATCTTTAATATAATGATAACCTAAAAGTGATCTGTCCCCCTTGAACGTATATTTCTTTTGCATGCTCACACGTGTAATTTCATTTCCAATTTAATACACAAGTTGGGGGTCCATGCTGAAATAATTAAATGTGTACGGTTTGATGTAAACTATTGTTAACATGATCAAATTCATAAAATTTTCTGCTTGCTTTAAAAAATACTATTTATCTGCATCAGGGCTGACCCTTAGTTACATAATTACATAAAAAATAATTTCAAATTAGATTTACTTTGTTGGGTTTGGATAAAAAATTGTGGTCTAAAATTATGTGGGGTTTTTTTCCAATGTCAAACATGGACCCTTAATGGGTCCGCCTCTTATCTGCATACTTGACTCACTAAAATTGATTATGTTCCAGGTGTTTAATACTGAATTGTTTGAAATTCTGAAGGAGAAATATGGTGCAGACTTCAATCATTTTCTATTATCGAAAGTTATTCCAGTTCGTGGTGATGTTTCTTATGAGAACTTAGGTATTTATGACTCAAAATTGAGAGATGAGATTTCACAAGAAGTAGATATTATTGTTAACTCAGCCGCAACAACAAGATTTAATGAAAGGTAATATATCAATTTTGGACTATGGTCAACTTATTTTTCAACAATTCCCGTATTGTATACAATATACACTATCTCCACTTGTAGCTATAATATTAGTGGATAAAAATAATCTGTATTTTCCATAGATATGATGTTGCAATGGGGATCAACGCTCTAGGTGCAATGCATGTCAAGAAGTTCGCCAGAAACTGTTCAAAAATAGATATGTTTGTCCATGTATCCACAGGTAACTAACAACAAAAGTCTTTCACTTCCAAAAATTTAAATTTAGTTTACCAATCGATCATGTGTAAATTCATGATACACAAAAATGTAAGTAAATCATCTCCGTGTTTTTTACAGCTTATGTGCATGGCTCGAGTGTAGGGATCGTGCCGGAAAAACCATTTCGCATGGGCGAAACACTTGATGGAGCTGAAATCTCCTACTTAGACATCAACACAGAAAAAAAGATAATGGAAGAAAGATTAAGAGGACTTGAAGCTCAAAATGCAACAGAACTGAAGATTGCATCAGTTATGAGAAATTTGGGAATTGAAAGGTTAACTTAACTATAACACTTTTAATTATTTGTTCCAAGCTCCAACAATTTCTGTTTACTTCTTATATTTTATATTTGCTAGCAAGTAATAAAAAAGTGTACAAATTTATACGTTGTAATATGTTATGAAAAATATCTAACAGAGCAAAGCTGCATGGATGGCCAAACACGTACGTGTTTACAAAGGCTATGGGGGAAATGCTTTTGGAGAAGCTGAAGGAAAATGTTAAGCTCATTATCGTACGCCCAACAATTATAACAAGTACTTACAAAGAGCCCTTCTCTGGTTGGACCGAAAGTATAAGGTAGGATATTGACACGGAAACAATGTTTTTGAAGGTTATTAAGGGCTCGATTAGTATTACGTTTGAAAAGTCAAATGATGTTCCTAAAACTAACGAGTTGCTTTTGAACAAGTTCTAATGATTTTCTAAAAGTACTTTATTTAGTTAGAAGAGCCTTTTGACGACGTTGATCCAATTTAGTTTTTTCGTGAAGCTCTTCTACAAGAGAAATAAATGCAGAACCTTGCCAAACGGCTCCTAAGCTTGCAAATCTCAAGCTAAATGGCATGATTAATTAGTTTTGTATTTTTTGAATTACTAACTTAAAATTGATTAACAAATTGCCAAAACCAGAACACTCGACAGCATCTTCGTTGGTTATGGCAAAGGAAAAATAAAATTCTTCGTTGGAGATCCCAACTCAATACTTGACATGGTAAGCTGATAGTATTTATGCATAAGCAATCTTCACATTTATATATTTTCATCAGTTATTATTGATTTCTTTCTTTGTGTTGCACATTTTGATTTTGAAACTTTGCAGATACCTGGTGATATGGTGGTGAATTCTATGCTTGTAGCAATGGCTACGCATACAAATCAACCATCTGATAGGTTAATTTATCATATTGGTTCATCACGAAGAAATCCACTAAAATATGCAGACATGAAGTGGCTTATGTATCGTTATTTAACTAAAAATCCTTTGCTTGATTCGGAAGGGAAGCCTATCAAAGTAGAGGAAGCCAAAATATTGGAAACCATGGCAAGCTTTCACAGATATATTGCAATCCGCTACTTGCCATTTATACAGGTTTGTTTACTAATCTTTTCCAATAAAATCAAATTTTGATAATTACCTGGCTTTTCCTTCTAGTATATAGAAAAAGACTTGATGAAAATCTGATCACTATTTTTATTATTTAAAATAGCATTTGATTTTCTATTTTCAAACTGCACTGAAAACGTGTTTAGTTTGATATTTCTGAAAATGTATTTTTAAAATCAGGACAAACTTATTACATGAAACTTAAAACACATTTTTAACGTTTTAATTGTTTTCAGAAATGAAAATTACCAAGGTCTAGCAACGAATTTTTCGATAAACCGATTTTTTATTTTGTATTGTTTGAAAATTAATTCACTCTAATAAAGGATTCAATGAAAAAATATAGAGAGATATTTTCTTTCACTAAGAGCATTTTCAAGAGACACTATATTTTTAAAGAGCATATTTTATCATTTGGAGAACATCTATAAATTTAGAGAGTTAAAATTTTGAAGTACTCCATCAAACTCTTTATATTTAACATTTAATTTTACTACTCTCAAAAAATATTTATTATTTTTCCTTATCTTTTTATTTTAACTAATTTTTCTTTAGATTATTTTATTGTTTTCCTACATTGAAAATTGAAATACTTTGAATGCATTTAATTATAAAGAGTTTGGAGAGCCAAACTCTCTAAATTAAAATATTAAATTAAAGAATCTCTTGGAGCATGATTTTAAATGTTGACTCTTTAAAATAGAGA